>VZSZ01002971.1:1434049-1501516 GCA_013398815.1 Ibidorhyncha struthersii | reverse complement strand
GATGGGGAGCAACAGCACAGCCTCAAAGAAGAGTTTTCTTTGCTTTAATTTTTGGTTTTTAGCTTCATATTTTGAACACAAGTCGAGTTATTGTTCTGTAGCTCTGTTCAAAAGCCTCACATCTGAGGCTTTTTAGTGCAACTGTGGTTCTATGGTTGGGGGCATGGTTATTAGGTGTTTGGATCAGGTTTGGCAGTAAGCTGTGAAAACAGGCACTGGTTTATTTTTCCTGCTGACTGCCGTGACAGTTGCAATTATTGTCCATTGTTCCTAGGTGGCTAGAAAGGAGGGAGGATACAATAGAGCATTGCCCTCTGGGGGTAAATGAATTTGACTTACAGGTTCTTGGGGGGTCAGGCAGGCTGATTATTTAGTGCCCAGGAATGCGGTTTTCATGGCACCGCCAAGCCATGAGCCGCCAACAAACAATGGCTCAGCTGTATCGCAGCTGTATTTAGTGAGGCAACGTGAAAGGTGTGCAAGTTGAGCTGGTTTATACTCACGTACGCGTGTACAAACACACGTATATTATGCTAGGAAATGTTTTTGTCCTTCTATAGGAAGGTAGAGTTATTAAGTTTTCCAGTTGTGATTTTTTTAATTAACTTCGCTCTATATTTGGCTTGGCAGCTGCACTTTTTTTTCCCCCCCTCATTTCTCTTATTAGTGATGTTTGGAAACCCCGCACAAGCAGTGTCTTATTATTAATACACCCTGGAATGTGGACAGCACTAGAAGCTGTACTGCCCAACTGTCTTATGCACTGAATAGTTTTTTCCACTTAACCGTTCAAAATTTCATTGTGTTTTTCATTAGATCTGGGGGAGTTTTAGTACGTCATGTGCTAAAGTCTCAGCACTAGGCTACATATTGTTAATGCCCAAGTCTGTGTTATTACCATTGAGTTTTATTCTCCGGGAGAGATTGAGAGAGAGAGAGATGAAGCGGAAGGCTCTGTCTTCTATTGCTGTTATTTCTTTCAAGTTAGAAAGCAGTAATATTTTATCAAAGGTAGGGGAGTGGGCGAACGGCTGGAAGTCACCAGACCCCCACATTTTGTATTCAGTTGTCCCTCTTACTTGCTTTGTTACTTTCAGCAGCTCCTTTAAGCCCCACTTTCTTCAGCTGCATGCCTGTAAAATGGGTGAACCACCACTGAGTGTCTGCAGAGGTCTAGCTGCAAACTTCAAGATCACAGTTGGAAGGATCTATATGCATCCAGTTACCTAATGGAAAAGGAAATGGGGTATTTTTCTCCAGAGCTTGACTGAAAAGTACTGCAAGGGAATACTCTTATACTTAAAAGGGGGCAAAATCTAGAACCTTTCATATCTGTAGAAATTTTAGCTCAAATGCCTCTGCTTAGAGAAGCAGTCCGGGGCTAAATAAAGAAAACAAGCTTGGCACTGGGGATTTCTTAAGAAATTTTGTTTTGAAATCCCTGCAATTTTTACTGTGTTCAAAACAAGTCATCTATAGTAAAAGCCACAAAACACGCCGTTAAATTGAAATATTTTAAAATGAAGCTGTAAACCTGTATATAGGATTGGTTAAAGCCTCTTCAAACTTAGTTATATCCATCATATCCAAGAACAGGGCTCAAAAGGCCCCCGGATTATTCACGGATAATGCAGTTTATTGGATTCAGTGGAGCAGAGAGAACTTCAGGTCTCAAACCGATCATCTGCAGGAAGGAAAATTATACCCCCTTTCTGCTTTCAACGTAGCCACCTGATACGGTGCATTGCAGGGTGAAAGTGGTTGCTTTCCTCCAAAGCAACGTTACCGACTGCGGCAGATGCAGCGTGTAGGGTGGACCGTTGATAGGAAAAGGTGTAAGAAGTCTATTTCCGTGCTCTTCAGTGTCAGTGGCCATCCCCATACTTAGAAAACAAACGTGACTTCCGTTTGACTGGTGTTGCGCCACCTCTGAGCAGACTTTAGGGAAAGGTGTTGGCCGCCAGGTGGGTAGGTGCATCAGGAGGCGCACAGTCTTGCTAACGCTGATGTGAGTGAGGCAGCTTTAACCATGACGAGAACTCTTTTTAAAACTTCCCGGGTGTACACAAAGCCTTTCTGCTAATCTTGTCCATCTCTCGCTTATCGAGAGTTGTCAACGAATAATAATACATATTTTATATGTTCCCCACTTAGCTAGTTTTGAATAGGTGTGTGGAACAAAAGGCTAAACTGACTTCTGTTTCTAATCTTTCTGAGTTGGTTTTCTGTTGAAGTGAAGGCATTGTTAGCAGTGATTGCACCCGAATCTCTCAAGAAAGACCGGGCAAGCCCGAACCTGATATTTTTTTGTTGTTTGAAAATCCGTCTCCATTGTACAGGTTAGTTCCCAGACAACCCAGGTGAAGTGTTTTCTGCACTCACTGTGAAAGGGATCATCATTAGGGTAAATTCAGCTCTTCTTTGTAGCCACTTAAATCTAGGTGGCTCCAAAGACTGTAACCACAGACTTATGAGTGTAATTGAAAGCAAGATTAGCCTACCAATCCTAACCTTTCATGCGTGATAACACAGACATTTGTTTTGTGTGAGAAACCGGGTTCCAAGTTCTGTGAGGTATCGGTGCAGGTCTTGCATCGAGCCGTGTTTGATGTGTGATAGAGCTGTGTTTGCTGAAGACTCTAATCTTGCTTCTATGTTCGGGAGATGGGGCATGAGAGAGTATGCAGCGAACGGTCTTACGACTGCCAATAATGGATAAAGAGAAATAATCCATTCAGCGATACTATAGCTCGTCAGAGCCCATGAATTAAAGACATATGTTATGTAGATTCAATGTATGGATTAAAACGGATAATCTGGTAGGTGACACACAGAATCTTGAGATAAGTGGGCTATGCAGATTCGGTATATGGATTGTGACGGATAATTCCATTTAAGTAATGCTGGACAAGTTGAAGACAAGTAAGCTTCGGGTAGTGCTCAGGTTATGTGCAGTAATCCAGTGAGTGACACTTTGGATCGCGTAATCTGTAAACTGAAGGCAAGGAAGCTGGGGATTCTGCATTTAGATGTGGACTGGGGGAAGGAGGGGGAAGGGGCGAGAGATTATTCGTGGGGAATACACGGGGTTTAAACCTTTGACTAATAAAGCACAGATCCCCAGGAGATGCGTGAAAGCTGCACACTTTCTTAGGAGCTGTGTGAATTTTACATTTGCAAATCAATGGTTGAAAAATGTTTGCAAACTTGTGTCAGATGTGGCCGCTTTGCATTATTTTTTGTGGATAGTATTGTATTTGGAGTGGGGAGAGAAGGAGGGTGAGAGAATCATAAGTGAAGGAGGTAAGATATGTCTGGTTGTCGGCTTTTAACTGTGATAAATTCAATATTATTGCAACCTACTTAGTATCTTCTCTATGTTTATTTTTTGGGGGTGTTTAATAGTAGCAAATTGCTGAGAGTGAGCTTTAGTCCTTTGTTAATATTTCAAAAGTAGTTGGGGGGGGGGGGGGGGCGGCCCCCGGGGAAACANCCAGTGGCACACAGGGGAACCTAAGTTTTGAGAGGAAATTTGGCAGCTGCCGAAATAGTGGAGGTTGATCACAATGCAACATGATACTCTCAGGCTGCAGAGAAGGAGACAGTGCCAACTGAGCCACACCAACGCAGAACTTCTTTCAGGCCAAATGAAAGCCTGAAATGGAGATTGTGACTGGATGGAGCAGCTCCTATTTGACCCTAGAGCAGGAGGTTAGTTGAGGGTAGTATCTGTGGAAGGAGGGTTGGAGGAGTCTTTTTTTAAAGCATCTCTGAACTGCAAAAAATGTTAATTTGTGACAAAGCAGCAAATTCAGGCTGTTCCGGATTTNTCCGGCTTTTTCGGATTTTTTTTTTTTTTTTTTTTTTTACGTAAAGGCACTTAATTTGATCAGAAAAAGTCAGGTTCTATTTAAATCAAATACAACTTTTATTTTTAAGAAGTGATTATTAATAGAGAAAACAGAATAAAATTGAACTAATTAAAGTAGCAAATGCCAATGGCTTTATTTTGTCTGAACATGTGGAGGCCAGACCACTATATTTAAAAGAGCGTTGGATGAAAAAAGGGACCTAAACCAGTTGTTCTTTCTACTAAAATTACCTGGAAGACGTGCTGATACAGATTGAATGTTGCTGAGCTACAACTACCAGTCTGTTAAAACAAAGCAAATATACATACACATACATATTTTTTACTGGTTTTCCTACTGCTGCGTAAAATTCCACCAGCAAATGCTATTTCTCTAGCCTAGTTCTAGCTTGTCTAGACAGTAAAACAATGAATAACCTCTGAGAAATAGTCTCAATACAAATGTTGTCTATTCCTTTTGTAACCTTGACAATAAGTTACTAACCTGAATACCAAGCTTTGTTTGCAGTCTACTCTACCAAAACTTTTTTTTTCTGACAGCAAATAAAGAATACTCACTGACAACTTCTTTCCAGCGTTGCGAAATAGTAATGTGTCGGTGTGTTATAGAGCAGACGGCTAAGTTCTTGTCCCCACAGAATATTAATTCTTGAGGGTAGTAATGGCAAAAGATGGTAATTGTTCATCATTTGTTTTTATTCGTTCTGCAAAGTCTTCCACTGAAACCTAAAAGATTAAGACTGTCCGTATGCCGAAATAAATAGCTTCCTTCTAGCCTGCTGTTCTGAAAAGGACTTTTGTTTGTCAAACAGAGAAGATTCATTACATAAATATGTAGGTACAGACCAATCAGTTTCAGATCTGGGCTTTTTCTTTCCTTGTTTCTTTTTCTGGTGGCTGTGGCTTGCTGAGTAAAAAGCAGTCAGAAAGTTTTCTTTTATTATGCTGACTTCCCGTATCAGTCAGGTGCAGTCATTTAATTTAGCGAGGTAGGGAGTTTTAAGTGATGGCAGTCATTGTGTAGTAAAGTTGGCTTAAATGCTCAATGAAAAATGCCAGTTTTTAGATGTTTACGTCCTGGCAGCTTCAAGATTTACTGGCCTGAAAAGCTATGTGCGAGTCCGTAATAAAACACTCTCCGGAGTATTGATTAGGGGAGCATCAAGGGACTTTGCACACGTGCACAAGCACATACCCACGTCCACCCACAAACACATACCAGCAAGTACATAATTTAAAGTATATACTCATTGCTTGGTCATAAACACTTGGCATTTCTGTTCAAAGACAGAGGAAAGAAGAGTTTAAATTCGGAACTTACCTCAGCCAGTTAGATCTGTTTATCAGACTACGTTTCCCGAAGGCACGTAACATCAGCTCCCCATTGCCTCACATATACAACTTGGGGTGACGTCGGGAGCACGGCCGTCTGTGCAGCGAGGGGAGAATACTCCTCTTTAACATTATCACCAGGTTTTAAGCAGATCTTTTTAGGGGGAGCGTGACAAAGATTAGTTTGCTTATAAGTAGAAGACGACCAGGTGGCCTCTCTATTTTACTTTCCAGCTTTCCTTACTGAGCCGAGTAATACTGGGTTTGGATTTCTAATGTGGCGGAGCAAAGTTAAAACTGGGCTGGGGAGTGAGGAAAGAGAAATAGTTGACAATGAGAATGAAACTCTCAAGAAAAGATACTGGAATAAAACCCTCAAGAAAAGATGCTTGTTTTATGGACTGCTGATACTTTATTTATTCTTTGGATATAATAATGTTATTGCTAGTAGAAGTTTAATTTTCCCGAGGACAGCTTAGTTAATAGGCTGTTCAGTTTGAAAACCCTCCTTCTTGGCTCTTTATCATTTTTATATTGAAACTGTTAAGTCCCTAGCTTAAAAATGGCACTGAAAAAACACATCACAGGGAATGCTTGGAGATGACTCCGTTTTTAGCGGGTGTATAGGTTGTAGTTATGTCCTCATCGCGCTGTTGTTACATCAGAGCAAAGTGAGGCAGAAACCGTGGCGTGGCGTGGTTCTGTCGCTTGGTTGGTTGGATGGCGTCAGTAATTGCTTCATTCATAGGGTCATATCAAACCAGGGCAAGCAAAGATTTAATTATTTAAATAACCCGTATCCCTGTTAAAGTCAGCGGGGAAATTCTTGGCCTTACTGATAGAGTTCTGCTGGTGACTGTAGTGAGGCCAGCAATAAAAGGGCTTACTGCGCGCAAAGTTAAGAATGACTTTGGGCAAGTTTCAAAAAACTTCACGCCTCAGTTTTCTCATATATAAAAGTATTGCATACCTCTGCCTTTCTACCTGCTCACAGTCTTTAAGAAGATCAATTAGCTAATGCTTTGAAATTAAAAAATGCTCTATACAGCATGCTCTAATTATTATTACACATCTTAACATTCTTTGAATACAGAGTACTTCAAAATATCCTTATTTCCATTTAATTTTTTTTCCCCCCGACAAAGCTTTGTAGATACAGGAGGAGTTTTTTTTCTTTTGTAACCATAGATAATGATATGAACGTAATACAATATTATTGTGTCTTCCAGGCTTTGTACTCGCACATTGTTTTCTTTGATTTTTCTTTGAAAGACAGATGCTGACAGTTCAAAAGCTATTTACGTAATTACTTTGATAGTAAACTGACTCAGGGGATGAATTTCACTGTCTGTATGGGGGTGCGTGAGTGTGCACGTGAGCGCCCCTGATTGATAACATTCCTAGCAGTTTAATTGAGACACGTCGGAGGGGCTGGGGAGAGCCTTGCCACGTCTCTGCCCCTTGCAGAATTCGCTGAGTGCTGCGTGGCTGCGAGCAGATCCTTAGGCTGGCTGCGAGCAAACATTCTCATGGCTTGAGCGTTTGCAGCAAAAGCTTAAAATGCCTGTTAAAGAAAATATTGGCTTTCCTAATTTCTCATTTACATTCTCATTCTGTCTAATAAATTATAATAAAGTATTTACTGTTTTGATTGCAAAAGCAGTTTCTCTGCCTTTTTTTTTGCTTTGGTTCTGTTTTGGGTGGATATGCCAAGGTTTCTCCTGTTCATTTTCTCACTTTAAGTGTGTCATTTGGTCATATTGGTGTCTTCATTCTAATGTTTATTAAATGTTACTGTCACTGCCAGTCTGAGACTGTGAATCAGAACTAAGAATGTGTAATAGTTTATTTCACATTTGAGTAAATTTCTTTTACTACTTAAACACTATTATGGATAGTGTTGATCTGAGATGAAGTTTAGGTTTGACGATACAGAATGCCACTAATTTGAGTCTTCTTTTATTGCCATCTGCTGTGAGTGTTGCATCCACAACATGGGTTTTTTTTTCTTTCTGAATCTCTTTTTGCGATGATAGAGAATAAGCTGACGCATCTGGAAAGCATCTTTTCTTGGGCCATTCCCTGTGTCAAGCCGTAGTGTATACTTGGATGCTCTCTTGCCTGAGTTGTTTTGATAAGTTGGGAAATATCTGCATTTTGCCACTGCAGTGATAGAGTACAGAGAGAACAGTATGAGCACCTACAGCAATCTCCTGAAAGGCAGGTGGTCTGGCGGTTAAAAGCTTTGTTAAATATAAAATGTGCAATATCTATTTGTTGTGGATCTGACGGTAATTAAGAGTGATTTTTGAGGCAGTCATTGATGTAAGCCACTGTCCTTTTACTCCTCACTCAATAACTGTGGGAAGCGGGTCTAGCTTGCTGTCAAGTTGTACGCTGCAATAATGGGCACTTGTTTTTTCTCCCAGCCACGCTGCATGGCTAGAGTGAAAGCACTGCAGCC
The DNA here is from genome assembly GCA_013398815.1 of Ibidorhyncha struthersii. NCBI lineage: Eukaryota > Metazoa > Chordata > Aves > Charadriiformes > Charadriidae > Ibidorhyncha > Ibidorhyncha struthersii. The sequence continues at coordinate 1,493,849 of VZSZ01002971.1, read as the reverse complement.
GTACGGATACTGTGTGTAGAGCACAGGGCAGCTCCAGAACCATTCCCAGCCCTGTACTACTTGGAGCAGCAATAAGTGAGTTTAATAATGAAGCGGCTGAAGGTAGCTGCTGAGGCTGGCGGCTTATCCTCACTGAGGTTTGCACCGCCTCCCAAGTTCTAGCAGTGTTAGCAGCCACGGGGATACTTCATTAATTCCCAAGTAGCATGATTTAAGCAACTGTCTTTATGCGGTTGGTGGTGTAGTTACTTAAAATACTGACATGTTTTGCCCTCTAAGCTACAGAATTCTTAAAATGGAAATCCCATAGCTGCCAAGACACTTCACACGACGATAAAGTTTTAGATCTCATGCGGGTTAACCGAGAGAAGACAGTGGTGATAGGACAGAAGTCCACCATCCTTGCCTACACACAATCTACAGCATCTAGAAAGGGATACAAGAATGACAACTGGTGCTCTGACTCTGCAGTGCATTTTAATACACCGGAAAAAATTCCTGTCACTGAATGTTTTTACGTAGCAACCAAGCTGTTGCCCTCAGCTCACCTTACATAAATAATGTCAAGTATTGTTTGGCCTTTATTTGTTATGCAAACTAGGTAATTTACGACTGGCAACTGTCAAATGGCAGTTTGTTGGCCACTTCCACAAAAGAAAGTATAGAGAAGGTGTGCTAGGTAATAAAGGTAACGAAAAATACCAAACTTAACCTAAATACAAATACTTTACATTATGGTCAAGACTGTTTGATTCAAGTGCTTCTATTTTTTTTCACTTTTCACACTTTTATAAGCCACCAGTTGTCTGCAAGAAACCTCAAAACTACCTGTGATTCATCATCAGTTGGGCTTATATGGATATGTGGGGAAGGCAAGGGGAAATCTACCCCAAAACTCAGTCTCCCAGTAGACCCACACATCTGATCTCTCTTGCCTCTGCTTTTGTGCAGATCACTTGAGAGTATATATGGCTGTCTGAGTACTTATTTTGCAAGGAATTATGCCTTAAAGAATTGACGTTATAAGTAGGTATTACTGAAGTTATTGGAAGGATGGGCTAATCATATGAAAATAGAGTGCCTACTAAGCCATGTTTTCCAGAAAGTATTCTCCAACAAAAGATTTTTTTTTTTAAAGTTGACAGCGATAAATTCTCATATTTGGTTTGTTAGCAAACTGATATTGCTGAAGAAATGTAATGCAGGAAGACTGCCTTTTGTCAGACGGCTTCTACTCCAGTTTGTAAGCCAAAGGATTTATGTATAGTGCTTATGAAGCTAGTACATAAAGCACCCCCCTTTGGGCATCTCAAAGTTTCTTTAAAACCTCAGTAATAGTGAAGAGATTGACTTTGGTGGATTTGTCCCCAGCTGCTCAGCTGCGGTGTGCCTGCAACTCTGATGTCTGCACCGCCTCTTCGTTGCCCTGACTGCTTGCTGTTACTTCATCCAGACTTTCCTTTCGGTCCTGCAATACAAATAAAGCTGTTGTTTTCCCGAAGAAGAAGTTGTTTACTCCTCTCTAATCTGATTTACCAATCAGGTTAAAGAAGAAACAGCAGTAGGTGGATGGCCCCACGGTTGGTTGCGCAGTTGTTTCGTGTCGCGACCAGGGCGGTGGCGCCGGGAGCCTTCTGCGCGCTCTCGGGAAGCGCAGCCTGAGCTCTGGAGCACAGGGCTGGATATCACCGTTTCTTTTTCTGCCGCTCGCAGTAACTAAGTCTGTGACCCCTCTGTCTGTCAGTTTACACATATGGAAACATTTTTCCACCTTTCAAAGGTGTGGTGGGGATTAATTTAACTTTACAAAGTGCTTTTTGATTCCCAACTGAAAGCTACTGTAGGAGCTCGAAATACACTGATGAACCAGTACTGGCGGAAGATCTTTGATGTCTGTCAGTGTATTTGTCAAACAGTTTATTTGACAGTGATTTCTCTTTGCTTACCCTGACTTTAGGACTAAGCCAATTCCGTTTATTCCTTCTCTCTCTAGGTCTTTCTCCCTCTCTCTCTCGTGCACACCCACCACTCAGTAAACGTTTGGAATAAAATATCTGCTGAATAAATAAAAAAAAATGCTCAGTTTTCAGATGTTTCAGTGTACCCAGCGTGTTCTACTGCCACTATCAGGATACTGATAGTCTTCATTAGATGTGCATTATGGTAAACCAACATGCTGGCTGCAGACAGGACAAAGAAGGAGCTGCCTTCTAGAATACTTCTTCTATGCCACTTGGAAACACTGCACTCTTTTTTGGGGAAAAACAAATGAAGGATGGAAGAGTGGCAATAGACATTTCTGATTAATTGTATGGCCAGGTAGCAAATGCCTTACTTGTAGCAGTTTTCTGTCTCCAATGTTTGAAATAAAAAACATAAGTTAAAAGTGTCTTCTTCAGCAGTGTCAGTATTTTAGCACAGCCTTCCATTCTTTCTCACAGTTTTTAACGGAACAGGTTTAAAGTCCTATGTTTTCTGTTTCAGTGTTTCTCATATTTCCAGCTTATACCAGGTTTTTTTTGGAGCCTATCAGAGTATTCTGCTGTAGCTCGTTGTTATGTGATGAGAATATTTTCACATAAATCTCTAGCATCTTAATAAAACGTTAATCAACTTACCTTTCCTTTATATGAAAATGTGGATTCTTTGTGTTTTCCGACTTGTATGTGGCTGTCTACAAATGCATTTAAGGGATTGGAGTTGGCTGACGTAGCAAATGGGATGCTGCTTGGGAACACAAGGATGAAATTAAGTGAACGTAAATTAAACTATCAAGCAGACAGCCCTAACAGTGACACCTCTAAGGCTGTGGTACAGTCTTCCAAAGAAAGCAGTAGATGATTCACCATTTCAGACATTTCAATCCAATCTAGAAAGCTGTAGTAAATATATTGTAGGGAACATTCCTGCACTGGCAGGGGGGTAGACTAAATGAGCTATTACCAGTAGCTCTTTTCCATGTCTGACTGATAGTTGGCTAGGAACACGTTTAGCGTAGTCGCCAATTTTTCTTCTTTTTTTTTTTTTTTCACTTGGAGAGCACTGGTGACATTGGCAGAAGAACGCTTCCTGTGTTCGGGAAAGGTTTGTGTGGCAGGGTTGTCCCAAAAGCAGGCTATTTTCAGCGGAGGCCCAGGCACTGATAGCCTTAATCCTTTCCTAAAGCTTTTTTCAGAAAGGTTTTCATAGGATCTGACTCATGTGAGAGGGTGTGGTGGTATCGGAGATATCTGTGGATTAGCTGCTACACATATTTTTCTGGTCTTTTAAATTCAAAGTCAAACGATACTGGATACACTAATAGTGCCATTTTTTGTTTCAGTGTATGATTCATAGCTTTTGATTTTTCCTGGAATTTTTTTTCTTCCCTTCCCTTGTAACCACTGCCCTTCTGGGTAGAAGGAGAACTTTTGCAGAATGATTATGAGAGCAAGGTAGTGAGTTCCTCTGTCTGTGTGTGCTTAACTCTCCCGTAAAAAAAATCTAATGACAGTACATATGAGAGAGATGGTGAGTTGTGTTTAAATCGTTTTTTTCTGGTGTGTTTATGCAAGACTTCTTCCTTTAAAAATACTCATCAGTGGCAGCAACAGTGATAGTAGTTATTGACAATTTAAATACTATATAATTTCATCCTAATCAGGGCAGCTGTAGACGATATAACAGGTAGCGAGCATCCTGACAGATGTTGTGTGCTGTGCTGGTAAGAGCGAGAAGGCTGGGCGTGGGGAGCCAGAGAGGTATCCAGCACCCAGGAGACTTCTCTGCTTCCCCTTGATTGTAGAGGGATGTTAATACGCACCTTGCAGTTTCTGTAACTGTCAAAGCATTGACGTGTCTTTGTCATAAGTTTCTGACAAAAATGTAATTGTCTTTCAAAACTGGAAGTGTTGATTTTGATCCCTGTGAAATGTAACCAATGTTTAAAATTTGAAACTCTTTCGAAACAGGCAGTTTTTTTTTCCCTACTAGTCTGATAAAAAGGCAATGGAAAATAGATGAAAGGGCGAGAAAACATTGAAGGGGGACACCAGATCAAAGCCTGTGTACCGAACTGTCCTCCATGGCTCATCTTCCTGTAGAGGGTCAGGTCTTAATGTGCAGTATACTGCAATATGCTCCTGCTCTTTGGTTCTACTAAAACTTTGCTTACAGTGAAGCTGCAAAATAAAAACCTGGCTAGCTCTAAATTTCCTCTTTTCTCTGTACCTTTTTTTTTTTCCCACCATATGATGCCCAGGGACTCCAGAAAGCCTCGCTGAGAAAGAAAGGCAGCTCATGGGTATGATCAATCAGCTGACCAGTTTGCGAGAACAGCTGCTAGCAGCTCACGATGAACAGAAGAAACTGGCTGCATCACAGATCGAGAAACAACGCCAACAAATGGAGCTGGCTAAGCAGCAACAAGAACAGGTGAGTGATTATTGTAGCGGCTTTCAGCTTAAATGATTTTCTAGGAGGACTTTACAGGAGTTTGTCTTCCAGGGTTGATACTTCTCAAGTTTGCTCTCCGCCCAGAATTTTTTCCCATTTGTTTTCTTAGGTGAAGAAGTTTGAACAAAAACATATTGGAAGAATGCTTTAATTTGCAATATATAAAATAGTGCTCTTCGTCTTTTAAAGGTACACCTTCTGGCTTGGAGGTATTCTCTTCCAATAGTGTTTTTTTCTAAAAATAAGTGTAAGCAAGTGTACAAATTCAGCCCTCCTGAATAATCCTCCAGTGCTGCTTGAATTGAGTGATGCTGAGTAGGTATAAAAGGAACAAAATGTGGCATTTGGATTGTAACGTGGCCAATGAAAGGGTCGGTTTTGCCAACTGTGCAAAAAAGTAGAGGAGAAGAATATAAAATCAGTGAACAAGTGTGAATTTTTTTTCTTCTGCGCTTGAGGAGCTCGATTTTCAGCTCTTGCAAAAATGCCCTCCACTGAAAATGTAGACATGTTTTCACACATGAACAGTTCCAGTGTGCACACATGGACACATGGTAGTTCATGCAAGAACACAACTTTTCTATCATATTTGCACCGTGCAGGTTTTAACAGAAATGAATGTCCATTTTTGTACCTGAACATGGGCAGAGAATACTTAGATGTCTGGTTTAAAATTTTGTCCGGAGTCCGTCTTGGTGCCTCCTATGTGAAAGCATTTTGGTCTGCCTGACCATTTATTTCAGCTTGTAATGAAATTTGAGTTTAGATCATAGAATTGCAGCTATCGAAATTTTATGAAACTCACAAAATTCTTTGAAATCTGTCATAGTTGTCATACTTCAATGTTTGTATTGTACCAGGCAAGTCTTAAGACAGACATTTTAGCCTTGGTTTTCCCTATTTTTAATTATTTTAAAACCTTATCTTAAATACTGTCTATTCTGGCCTCACTCGTGGAATCCCACACAGGGAGAACAGATGTGACTTACCTATTAAACTAGAGAATTTGTATCACGCTGTTGTTTACATGGAGAAGGTAGATGAAGGTGTGAAGGTGGAATTGGTAAGATTCTTCCACGAGGAGGCATTCCTGAAAATGAAGAAGAAAATGGAGAGAACGGAAAAAGGCAGTATGAAATCCTGCGGGATTATTAATAGGATGACAAGCATTTCTTTTATTTTAAGAAATTGTATAATGTAATTCTGTGTTATACAGAAATTAAAAGAACCAAACTTTTAAAAAAATGTTTTGATAAAAATTATTTCGGTTGCTTAAAGAGACGCTCTAGAAAGGAAACATTTACTCCTTTAGATGTGGAGTTAACTATGAGTGAACGTTTCTTATGCTAATAGTTTAATAATAGAAATGAAAGAAATACCTAAGGGGAAGAATGCACAAAATTCCTCCTAGTAAGTATGTATAAGTTCCCATCTGACCCTGGGATGTGTACACATACCGCAGGGGAAGAGCAATACTCCTTCTAATGTTTGTACTGCTGTGCTAGCTGTTCATGAGAGCGGAGCTTTTGTGATGACTCAAATGAAAGTTTTTCAAGTTTGCTTTTTAAGTTTGAGATATATAATGGTTTACCTCCATCAGTGCTCTGAGGACTTTAATTTGGTTCCGTTACTGTCTTGCTTTTTCCTTCACTGTGCGTAAAATGTGTCTACAGTGAGGTTCCCAATCCTTTAGTCAATGGAGAGGGAGGATGGAAGTCCTTACAGAAAACACAGATGACTGAGAGGAGGCTACAACTACGCCATCAACTTCTATAAATCAGTTTCAATGCTGAGCTGTGTAGCCTTGCACCGCTCCCTTAGCTCCTTTCAGCGATATACAGGTTGAAGAGCCAGTGATATTCCCAAAGCCAGTTCCATTCTCTTTGTGTCTGTTTCTGCGTCAAGGAAATAGGCACACTAATACCTTCCTTCTGGGTGTCAGATTTCCTTTTTTTGGAATTTTTGAATAGGTGGTGCCAAACTTAAAAAGAGTATTACTGTCCATCCTACTTTTTTGCCTTTCCTGCCTTCCCCTACTGTTTTCCAGCTTCTTTGCCAGTATTGTTCTTCCTCCAGCAAGCTGGAGCAAGTGAGTGCTCACTTTGGGGGGATTTAGCAGTGCTGTTTCAGCTAATGAGGAGAGATTCTTGCATCAGTCCTTCCCTTAATATCCAGCACAGCATTTTCCATAAGATTTCCTTTCACACTAGTGTTAGCTATGAATTGCTCCTGAGCACGAGCCCCTTGCTTCAGCGGCAGTCCAGGCTGCCGCTACCCACACTTGAAGGTTTCTTAGCTTTAATAGAGCCATTTAAAGAACAAAGCAAGGGGGAATTTTCCTATGTACCGACTCCAGGAATGATGATACATCTCACGTTTCTTCTGTGCAATTTCTCCACAGATTGCAAGACAACAGCAGCAGCTCCTGCAGCAGCAACACAAAATTAACCTTCTTCAGCAACAGATCCAGGTCAGAGACTGCGTCTCCACCCATGCCCCTGTTATCTCTCTTCTCTCCTTTCTGGTTCCCCGTGTTTTCCCTCAAGCATTATTGTCATACTTTCTGTAAGAATCTCTGGAGATGGCTTACATCTTATTTATGGAAACGCATGAGGATGTTACCTGTCATTAAGTAAAAAAGGTCAGTTTCTGGAAGGCCTTATATGATTAACGCTGCTCCTGTGGGATTGGGAAGCAGATGTGAGAGGAGCTGGTCAGGTGAGCAGGGGTTTGCAGGACCTCTTTCAGCCATAGATCAGGAGTGGCAAAAACGTTGCCAGAAAGAGTTGGATTGCAATGGATCACCTACAGCTCTGTTCTCGAGGTTTTGCAGAAGCAGTTCTCTTCAGTGATCGGTAACTAAGTGTCCCTCCTTCCTTCTGCCCCAGGTGTTGAAAGTCTAGAAATTTTCAAGACTTTGGGTGAAGTACTATCTGAATGAGAAACTGGTCAAAAGGTTGGTTAGATTCTGGAGAGCAACTGCGTAGGGTCTAGGTATCTACAGGTTTACTCCTAGTAGTAGAAAAAGGTTGTTAACCCAGCATAACCAGTAAACTTTATTTAACCTCTTTTTTCCTTAAAGCATTCAGAAGTTTCTTTTCATGCCGTTGACTGTATTTCATTACTTTTCTTCCACGTGTATATATGCATGCCCCTATTTTGGGAATAATGCAAATCAGTTTGCTCATGAAGGTTTTCACGGAATAACAAAGGAGGGCTTTGACATTTCGCAGCTATCTAGAATCATGGTAAAATCTCTGTCTGTTTAAGTATGCAATTATGTACAGAGCATTGCAAGTCGCTGTGGAAGTGGATGCTATGTTCTATTTGTTCAGTAACAACAGGATTTTCCTTCCAAAGCTTCTTGTTAATATTTCAGAATTAGTTCCCTAAAATTACGGGCCACATCCATTACTGGTCTAAGAAAACTTAATTCCAGCAAAATCAGAGGAGTTGTGTGGCTTCACGCAAGAAGAAAAGCTGTCTCTGTCATTTCAGAGGATATTCTGTCAGTATCAAGACTTGTGAAAAACTTCTGGGGAAGGTGCACCCTTCTGTTACAAGGCAACTTATATACAAGATGTGCTTTGCTGAACATAGTTTTGAGATTCGTAAGACCTGGCTTGGCCTTGACCTCTGTATTTTCTTCCTTCTTTAAATTTGTGCATGGGAGGGATTTTTCTTTATCGCTCTATCTTTAATAAGACTTAAAAAGAAAAACAATAGTAGAACCTCTACAATAGCAAGGAAAGTATTTACATTTTTAGCATTTAGCTGTGGCAGTGAGAGAGGAAGTTGTTCTATAAGCAGTGTATAAAAATAAATTGAAGTAACATAATTTGACCCCAACCCTTTTAAGTTTTAAGGCCTTGTAGATAAGAATGAAGTATGTCGGTTTTAGGGTAGTGGAGAACACTGATTATTGATAATGAGATATAGAGCCTTTCATCTCTTGATCCCTGGTCCAAGTTTGACCTAAGTCAGTAGTAAATGAAAGTCAGCTAGCTACCATCTGATACAAGCTGCGAACCTAAGAAATGATTTGGAGGCCTGTCTCAAGGGATTTGGGATGAAATATTGACCCTGCCAAGGTCAGAATTTCACCTCCAGGGTCCACTTCACACAAAACCCATCAGATTTGGGGCACCCTCCTTTTGGATGGTCACGTGATAAAGGTCAAGAATTGAACAGGCAGAGAGACAATACTGTCCTCTCATTCCCACAGAGATGATCTGTTTGTAGTGAAATTTTGATTATGCTGCCTGTCTCTTGGCAGTTCCGCGGTCTGTATGGTCATGTAGTCTCATGAACCCTGGTTGCAGCCAATTACTGTGAAGTCGCTGATAGGGAAAACCATTTAAAAATAAAAAATAACCCTTATTGATAGTGAATACAAAGCAAAACATTTCTTCTCAGTTACGCGCTTAGTTGACTGTTGTCAGAGAGAAGAAACAATTCCTAAAGAAATCTGCCTTTGTATATAAATGGAGACAATGAAGTCACCCTAACATGCCCATGTTTAAAACGGTCTGTGCGTTTACAATCAGGTTATGGTAGGTGGAACAAAACTGTGACATGAATGTAGCTGTGAGTTCAGCTTTTCTGACCTTGCCCTAATTAATCTAACAGGCTTCTGTCACATTGGCCTGGAGTTTTTAAATAGCATTAGATTTATTGACAGGGAAATATTCCTACAAAGTCTGGATAACTATTTGACTTATGTGCAATTGAATGATTAGGCTGCAGTTATGAACACAACCTATTTATGACAAAGGATTCGTTTTCCTTGAGCCAATTTTTTCTAAGCTTGTAAGAGTTGCCATAATTCCAGATAAATTATTACACAGAAAAAAGCTATTGAAATATTGTATTGAAAACATAATACCCTAAGGTTAAAAAAAAAGCACAACCTGACTGACCCCATGATTTATGACTCCTTTCTCTGAGTGCGCTAACTTGGAAACAGTTCCCTCTCTCCGTACTCCAGCATACAATCACCGATACACGCACAATACATAAGCAGGGAGAGACTGCAACGTTTCTCTCCTCCTTAGAGGACTGCAAATGCTGAGTGTAACTACAGCTCGGTTACACTAACCTCTTCTGCGATGCTGAAGAAAGATGCGTTAGCTACTTGAGCTTACAAAAATTTACCTGGCATGTGAGTTTCTAATTGACATTATGTGTTTTTCAACTCCATCCCTTCTGAATTAACTGGAAGGAGGTTTCACTAACGCAGAAGACAGCCACCTTATCTTCATATTTAAGTAAAGAGATAATGCTAAACTGGAGAAAAGTTGCAGATTAGATGAAATTTAAGAATCCGTATGACCTCAAAATTCCAATATATGGTCTGTACAAGATTTTGTGTTTTGGCAAATGGTTATAATAATTTTTTTTCTGCTTTTCAGGACATTCTAGACCTTATTTGTGGAGAGGTTTGAGTTTCTCTGAATAATTAACTAAACGTTCCCTCATCTTATTTTACGCCACTTTAGAATGCATCCTCCCATGCACACTGCTTTCTGTTGTGTTTGATCTTCATGTGTATGGAAAAGGTTTTCGCTTTAACAGCTTCTGCCTGCTGAGTATTCGGGGTCTTCTCCCCAGCACACCTCAGTCTTGCTATTTTACCAGAAATTAAACTGGAATGTGTGTTCTGTCCTGTTAACTCTTGTGCATCAACAGCCCTGAAGATCTCAAGTTGTGTTTCAGAACAGCTCCATAGTGACCTGCAGCTGTAGAACAGGCTGAGGAAAGAGCATGCACACACCAAGTATGGCTCAGCGAGTTTTTGGATTAAATCTAGTTTTGTCCTTCAAGGCTTCAGGGGAACCCTCACTGTCACCTCCCATCTTCTTTTGTGCCGCCACAACCCACTCCCTGGCATCTTTGCTCTAGAACAGGGTGAAGTCTGGGGCTCTGTAGCCATCCTATCAGGTGGGCAGAGAGTGAGGAAAACTTGAAGGCTAGTTGCTCCTTTTTCGTGATGCTGAACCAGTCCCTAGGACAGGCAGTGAGCTTGCGTGGTGGTGTGCCTTGAGGGGTGCCCCTGAGATGCAAAGTTTTGTGGGGTGGTGCAGTTTACACTTTCCACTTGCTCAGAGAAAGGAGTGTAGCCCAGGTTGATGATCGAATAGTTAGCTTTGAAGCTCAGTGAGGAATGTCACTTTAATTGAACTATATTTAAAATGAAATATGGTTGTTAAAATTCATAAAGCAATTCATATTCAGTAGGGCACTGTTGATAAAATAGGTCAACCTTGCAGCCTAAATTGTGATAAAACCGATGCTGCTAATCTCACAATTTTGTAGAAAGCTTGACAATGTTTTGTGTTTTTCCCTCAAGCCCCAGCTCTTGGAGTCATGTGATGACAAAACCGCCAGCTTTCATTTCTTCAAAATGTAAACTTCCAACTCTTGTATTTCCAGGCAAAATCTGAAACCATGAGCACTACAAGTTCCAAAATTAGAAGGCAAACAAAACGGAGGCCAAATGTTGTTTTTTAAACTGTTCTGATTTTTAGTCAAAATTTTTTTTTGGAGAGCCCAGCTCAAGATCTTGGAACACTTCAGGTTGCCAATAATGTAAAACTAAGATCTCGAAGCGGCAAGAAGCAACAGAGCTTCTTTACAATGTCTCTAACGTTTGGGCCACAGTTTTGTTTGACTTTTTAGTTTAATACTGCCAGTACTTGGTTAATAATTTGTATTCATTTCTGGGTGATGTACTTAGCCCAAAAACTGAGTGCTGTCTGAAACTTGAGAGCAATTCCTGCCAGGCAGCAGCCATTTGATGACTCTGTGTGTTTTAATAGAGGGTTTTCTTTATCCTTCAGAGCTAGAGACTTGTCAGCAGATGTTCTAACGCGGCACCTTTTTTGTTAGAAAGTTCGGATCTCTGAGGAACCAAAGGATCCTGACTAAATCCTGATGCAAAGCTAGAAGGGCGCGCCTCCCGCCCGCTCCGCCTGCCAGGCGGGTCATGACTTCTGCACGGCGCCTGGCCGGACGGCGCAGGCAGCTCCAGAGCCTGGTGGCACCTGGCAGGTGTGCTGGGGGGGGAACCTGCTCCCAGGCGAAAAGCTTACCAATCGCCTCGATGGCCTGAAGCCTTGCAGACCCTTCGCAGCTTGTCTGGCAGGGAGTGTGGGCACCATGGCCCTCCAGACTCCATGCCCCTTTGGGTTGCAGGCTTCCTGGCTGTCCTGAATCCCTCAGCTGCCCTGGGTGTCCTCCTGGCTCTAACTGAGGCTTTCCTTTGTGAGTCTGGATCCACATTTCCGTCCTCCCAACCCGCTCTCAGCTGGCTGTGTCCCTTTCCCCATGAGTTTGTTGGTAGATGGGGAGGCCTGGCTGCACTAGTATGTTCCCAAGTCAGAATATTCCCATTCTCATTAAGTTCTGAGGTTTAAGGTGTTGTTCCAATTTGGAACGTAATAGAATCTTGAACACTTGGAATTTCCTGCAGGATGGTTAGTCCCTTTGGTAGCCAGATCTATTTTTCAAAGTCTAGCTATATTTTTGGGGAGGAAAGAAGGATTTGGTTTCTGAGTTACACAGAATTTCAGAAGAATATTTCTTAAGGTTAACGTGCAAAGTTTTGAAATGGCACAGTTGTTATTGTCAAAACTTTCCAAGCACTAAGAGGCTCTGGGTTGATTCCAGCCTTCCAAAACACTGGTAAAGAGACCTGCTTCCAGAGTGCTTTAGATATCATAATTTACCCACACAGTTATCTATGGTGATAATTTTTTGTGGTTGTTGTTATTTAGATTTATTGTTACTTTTGAACTCCTTAGGTGAGCAATCATCTATTATCCAGAACTGGCTGAATGATGTTCAGGCCTGTTTGCCTTCTCTTTGTTTGATAAAACATTGAGATTTTGATTGACCTATTTCAGATGAAGTTTAGTTGTAAAAAGTGCCAGTCTCTCTCTCTTGCTGTGAAAAGACACGGACCATTTGACTGTACATAAAGAAATGTGAAGATTTGTTCCCTGCCCCAACAAGTTTGCACTCTAAGATACTTCCAGTACAGCTCATCCTTTCATTTTCTATCTCCTGCTGGAAAGCAAACTCCAGCAGGCCACTGTGTGAGCTAAATACTTGGAGTACTTTGCGCCTATAATAAGGAGGGTAGAGATCCTTACCCTTAATCTTTGCCCTGTTGGTTTCTCCTTAGTGCAACCATAAGGACTTGTGAAATTTCTTTCCTGGTCCCCAGCTTCTTGCACGCGTGTAACCCAGAGTTCTCTAGGAGGCTTTAAAGGGCTGTAGATGATGAATCCTTCACTCGAGATGATACAAAAATGAGCAACCACTACACAAGTGATTGGTTACAGATTCAGTAACGTCTGTTTTACCACTTTCTGTATTACCATTTTCCCTGGGAATTCTGATTTTCTAAGAAGTCGGTGACAGCAGAGCAGTGCTTCGTGGTGCTACGACCCCTTTGCAAGCCATGGCACAGCAGAACAGTATTAGTTCTTCTGTAATTAGGGTCCTCTTTGCATATCAGAGAGAGGTGAGGACAAAAGGTTTTCTTGGTAGACAATAAAGCTGTTGAAGTGAGGGCCTGATCCAACTCCCACGGAACATAGTGAAAAGGCTCTTATTCATATTAGTGGGAGTTTAATGAGACCTTTCTTCAGTAGGAAACTGTGAGAAAGTATCTTCCTTCTCACTCTGCAAAATGTTTTCAGAACAGGCTCCGTCCACTGAGACGGTTTGTTTTTTGTTTTGTTTTTTGCCAGTGTGGATATGACAAGCTGTGACTGCACAGTCAAACCGAACAGGCTCGTGGATTGGGGACATTTTGTCCAAATTCATCATGTGTCAGGAGCAGCTGTTTTCCTGCAACTTGTAAACATGGGCATACTGGATTCAGTGAGACAGGCCCAAGAAGGAGTCACACTGCAGCCTTTCCCATGACTTTGCAACCTCTTCCCAAACAACTGAGGTTGCCGGCAAAGAGGCTAAACAATTGTTTCTCTCAAAAGCTCTGCAGCTGATGTCCTATCAGTTATCAGAATAACTCGCCTGTCCCTTGAGCAGGAAAAAGCCCCTGGGAAATTAATTATTCAAAAAAGACAACCCCCCAAAAAGAAGAAAAAAAAAAAAAAGACAAGAATGGGGGAGGAAATAGGGAAAGGGAGGAGTAAAAAGAAGAATCTCGTCTAGCAGTGAGAATGAGCTAATTGCTTGCTGGCCTCGCAAGTTCAGCAAATAACGTGTGTGTTTGGCTGAAGGGTATGATGCATGTACTTCAGAGTAACCTACGGGCCTTCACTTTCTTCCATTGCTGTAGAAGTTAAGTTAGGTAGAAGATGGCAGAGGTGTTTATCTACACTTATTTCTGTGCAGTGCAACATTTTGCACTAATGTACCACATTTTTACTTCTAAAGATAACCCGTAGAGCGAGCATCTACAGATAATTCGGTCTCGGGCCTTTCCTACATTCTCATACAATCCAAATTTGCTGACTGGTGTAGTTGCACGAGTGCAGAGAAGGAGAATCTGCTTGGGGTTTCTACAACTTGAATTGCGAAGGCATGTTTTCATCAGACAAATCAGGGTTTTTTTCCTATGCTGGGCTGCATGACTGCAACAGCACTTGCTGATAATGAAGCTTTCTCCAGTGTTGCCAGTCCAAATGTTCAGAAATTACGAGATCGTTTTGAACTTCATGACTTTTTTCTTGCAATTTTAGCATCTTTTCTTAATTTTCTTTTTGTTACTGAGCTTTCAGTGTTCCCATTTTCCAGTTCTCTCACACAATCACAAGGGAGGGCCAGAAACTTATTTTTATTAAAAAACCAAAACAGAACACTGAAATACCCAAAATAATCCAGCAGCTAGGACTAAGGTAAAAATGCCAGCAGTCAAATCCAGTCTTCACAGCTGGTAGTGTTGTACTCCATCTTGGTCTCTCTCCTGTCGGCAAGCGTTCTCTTGGAGACCTCTCTTTCCAGGGCCCTGTCTGTCTTTCTGTTTGCAGATCCCTTCTCCAATTTCAGCATCTCTCCGAGGCACCCCACAACTCTGACCACTTCCTTCCACTTCCATCCAGCTCCCTGACGTCAGGGTGCTGAGCAGTCTTCCTTAAGTAGCTGCCCACCCTTTCCTGCATCGGCTCCTCCTTTCTGCCAGCCCTCCCTTTTCTTTTTCCTCCTTGTCATTATTTCCACGGTCTTTTTAATTGTTTTGGTCAGTGTTGTATCGTCTATAGAGTGCGCGCATGTAATGTTGTGAACGTTTGTGTTCAAAATGCGTGGGGCAGTGTACCTGTGTGCGGGTGGGCTATGTTCACGTTTGTGTACCCGTGCAGGTATTTACACAGCAGGAGGAGAAAGTACCACAGTAGTTTGTATAAGCGGCTTGGGAAGATGAACATGAACTCTTTATGGCTGTGATCTTGCCCGTATGGAGTGTGTGTAGTCATGAGCACTTTTGTCGTGCAGCCAAAAAAGGCTGCTACTGCTGCCTCTGCAGTAAGGTAAAGCAGGAGATAACAATAAATTTTTTACTGCTGGCTGGCGGAGGTGTTTAGGATGTGTTTTCTTTATATCTTCATCCGCCCCTAATTGAAGATGCTTTAAAATTGAATGACTAGCAGTCAAAACGTGTTTGCTTCAAGCTGAGAAGAAAAATGCTGGTGTCTCTGCTTCCAAACTGATTGCGCTTTGTACACAACTGACAGCCACAGTCACTTTGAGTGACTGATAAGTGGGAAGCTTTGCCACTTATCAAGGAATGCACGCTGAAAAGAAAGGACTGGAGCCGTTCAGATGCTTTGGCATGTTCAAAATAACATCTCGCATCAGTCAGACTCAGAGGCACTAGGAGACATTTCAAAATAAACTTTATATCTATCTATCTATCTAAGAGGCAAAGATTCAATTTAACAGACAAATCACTGTGTGGCATCACATTGGCTCTGAAAACGAGAACATCATTATAGGGGTCACCAGTTGCAAAATGACTCAGATAGCTGCATAATTTGAGAGCATTTATTGTAGGGTCTCACCCCCCGGAACAAACCTAAATTTGAAAATTCACAACTGCGTATCATTCTGGTGATTTCTCTCAATTGCGGGTTTTCACCCCTGTTGGCCAAGCAATATTTAGTTTATGTTGCACATGACAACCTGAAGCATCCCAGAGAGAATGAAACTCTAAGCCAAATTCTGATCTCCGTTATTTCGTCTTTGGTACCATGACATTATTGAATATGTTTGGGATTGCCTGGCATTAACTAAAATCACAGACTAATTATTGGGGTTATTTAGGAGTTGCTGTGCTTTTCAGTGATACACAGGATGAATAGAAGATGGAACTTTTTTTGGTACATGTTTGTTGGTGATACTATTTGCTGATACTGATATTACGAGATTTTGACCGGCAGGAGCTGAGGTGTGAGGGTACATTTTCTTGTACTGACTCTGTAATTACAGGGGTAAGAGCCAATGTAGGGTTTGTTTGGTCCAGTGGAGGTGGTAATGTTTCAACCTGCATTAGCAAGCATCATAGGAGTTAACCTGTTAGAACCATCCCTGCAAACACTGAGTAGAAATACAAGCACGTGTTGTACGCAGAGCTGAGATGGGATGTGAGTCTTCACGTAAAATGGGAGAACAAGGAGACACAAGCAAGTAGTGTATCATTTCCCAAACCGGAATTTGGAGGGGAGATACATAGTGTTAACCTGTGTCCACTAGTAGTCCTTAAACAAAAAAAAACGTTCTCATGACTGCTGCCAGGTTTGCACCTCTCGTCCTGGCAACACTGGGAGTGTTGTATAAGTTGTTGTAAAAGAGTATAAGGACCGTTATCCTCTGTTATGATTCAAAGCACTGCATCTGAACGTCTAATTCTACCCAGCTTGTTCTTGTCTAAAATGGTTGCTTTTCTAACCAAAGTGGCTATATCTGAGAGACAGGTTATGTTTGGCATTCCAAAGTTGCTACCAGCCCTCATACCTATATTATCAAGAGAGAGAAATTTGAGGATCGTTTAGTTTCTGCTGGCAACATCTTGCTTTTCTGATTCATCTCTTGCCATGTTAAGTGGTCACGACTTTGTTTTGATGGTTCATTTGAAATAGAGTACTTCAAACTCTCTGCTGGAATAATGGCTTGAAATGATTCAGAGGGAAAAGTATGGTTCCACCTACTGAATGAACACCACTGTCTTCACCACCTTGGATTTTTCTCAGACATCTGGCACCCAGAAGCTGATGATGTCTTACCCTGCACAGTTTAGGAGACAAGATGAGCTCACCATTGGTGGTAATAGCATGGAAGAAGTCAGAGGCAACGGTTTTATTTTTGTTGTCCATTTTCTATCAGCTATCTCCTATTGAATTGTATTGTATAAATTAAAGTGGAGGGCAATTACTGATGCTTGGTATTTTTAAGAGGAGTAAATGAAACAGTGTAATCACTTGAAGGATAGTGATTGAAGGGGCAATGTGAATGAAGCCTGGCTTAGGAGTTTGGAAAAGAAGAGCGAAAGGTACAGTTGTCATGTGGAAGTCTCTGTTGAGCAAAGATGAACTAGAGAGTTACGGATCTCATGCCAGCTGTCTGTATTTTGCGTATTGTATTTAATAATACATTTAATAATAAATTTAAGTTCAACTTCCACATAAAAAAGTTGAATAAAATGTCTAATGGGTAAATAATTGTCAGGAACCATTTCAGATTTTCTTTCAAATTAGTTTGAAATATGCTTTAGAGAGGCGAAGAGGTATATGTCAGTTTCTTTTATTTAGAAGTTTAATAAAAGAATTGATGTTCCAAGATAAATATAATAAAGTTATAAAAACGAAAATGAAGACTTATATGAAAGTTAATAATAATAATAATTAAATGGGACAAACTTAATTCACAGTACTTGGATTTTATAAATATTTGATACAGTGAGGAAACTCATTTAAAATTGTATGTATTACAAAATAGTTTTTATCAGGTCTGACTTCGAAAGATGATAGTGTTCAGCAAATTATTCTAAAGTTGAAACTTGGATAGTTTCAACAAAAATTGTTCATAGATAGCAATTTAAAATGGATTTGGATGGAAATGGTAAAAAGAATTCTATACTTTTGTATGCTGTGAAAATTGTATACAAAGAAATACATTAGTTAGGTAATTAAGCATTTGAAAGTTACAAGTGCCAGAATTAGGTTAAATAGGTATCTTTCTTTTATTCCCCTGTATCTCTGTCATACCTATTGAATAAAAAATGGTATCCTGGGGGAGTAGAATTACATGATAATATAATTGTAGACTGTACAAGAGGGAAAATTAAAATTATGTTGACAGCCTTAATTCTGGCATTCCCTAATATCTGAGTCCTTGACTTCTCATCCAAAGTAGCATTATTTTGACTGTGTTTCTATGTGGCTTTAATGGCTGTAAAAGCACATAATACTGATACACCAGCCACCTATAATGTATTGTCAGCACAGCTTGAACCCTGAAATGTCAGCATGGGAGAAGTGCCAAATGTCACTTGAGTTACAGGAGAAACGCTATGTTCTCCTGGGCAAGCAGGACAAAACAGTTCTCTGGCTGCGGTGGATTGGGGCCCGTNTCCCTTTTTTTTTTTTTTTTTTTATTTTACTTTGGTCTCTGTCAAAATAGAGAAGACTTTTTTTCTATTGCTGTCCTCGGAAGGAGAGATAGATTGCTTGAGTGCCTTTGTTGAATTTGGGCTGGCTATGTTGAAAATGGAGTTTGACTCTTTCTTTTCAATGCCCTCCGTTTGCTCCCCCTGTCCTCCCTCAGTGGGCCTGGGGCCAGGTCGGTTGTAACCACAAGTTGCCACTAATCAGTTCTTTCCTCCTAATTTACCACTGTCTTTATGCTTTAGCAAGAAAACTGAGGCTTCAAAAATTCAAAGCCAAAGATCTTTTAGTTAAGGAGTCTCTTGCTTTGAGTATTTGATGGAAGCCTGCTTAAGCATTTGGCCCTGTAAAGCTCTCTGTGGTGAGAATATGTTTTCTTATCTTTCACACTGCGTGTAGAATCTTGTCTGCAGTTTAAGCGTTACTGAGCCGCAGCGTGTCAGCGAGAGGGGCTTTTTTATGTACTGTGTGTAATGAGTTTTAAGTTCTTAACATCCTTAAGAATCACGTACATCTAAATGAAGCATCATTTCCAGTTTCTTTAACCCTGGAGTCCAAATTTGTAGTCCAAGAACAAGTAAGCATATATTAAACAGCTGATTCTCACCTTATAGACAGAAGTAAGCTGCCTTATACACGCATAGGCACCCACTTTCATGCATACGTTTGGAATGCCACGATTCAAATATCAATTGCAAACGTGATTACTTTTCTGGGCACGGATTTTTAATGTCTCTAAAGGATTTATGGAGGAAGGAATAGGGATGTTTTCCATGTGGGGGCCACAGGTTATTAATAATTACCAAATTATAGCTGATCTTAGATGTGAATTGTTCAAGGCTTTATGAATTCTTCAGCCCCGCTGACAGTTCCTCTTCAGCTGAAATCATGGCAAATAGAGAGAACCCTTGGTTTAGACCAAGACGCTGATGATCGTCGTATTTCCCAGTGATGTGGACAGACTGATGCATGCACCAGGAGATACAAAGTAAGCAGAAACGGACTCAAACTATTTGAAATTAGAAAGCTTTAAGGAAATAAAACTTTGAAGCTTCCTTCTTTTCCCCTTCTGTGGTTCTTTGGATGGCGCTATAGCTATAGACACCCCTGTAGAGGTTGCCTGTGTTCTTTCACAGAACCCGGTTCTGGCAGCAGGAGGTTCCGCGGGTAGAAAAGCTCCCCAGATACATGAGCGATCCAGGAGTTTCTTTGCCATTGTATTAGAAAGTACAGTTGTGGAGAGCTGATATATTCTAGGGACTGGCATTAGAATTACGCTCTATTTCTTGTATTTCTTCTGTACTTGAGAGAAAGGCGGATTTGAAATGTTATTTTTCAAGAATTTTAGCTTTCTGTGCCATTCGTGTCAGGGTGTTATTTAAGTTTACTTTCCTTGTATTATTTATTATTGCACAGTTAAGTATTCCTGTCTTTTTGGTACAATCAGAATAAAGATTCAAATTGTAATCAATTTACCGACACAGAATTCTGTATTCTATGCTAATAATATTCGCACTTCTTACTTAAAAAGAAACGCATCCGTTTTAGCTGTTCTTTACATCCCCTCTATGTACTGAGGTGGATTTGTTGAAATCACAAGTTTGCTTTCCGCGTCTTTTGTGAGGGTTGTTTGAGCTCAGTATCCTCTTAGCAGAAACTCTTGCAAAAGGCCCCGTGGGAGGAAAATTGTCCATTGTGTTCTTTTGAAAGCCGGCTATCTTTTTTCCTGGAGCTGGGCTCAAGCAAGTTTATTCTTCCACTCAGGGATATCTTAGAAGGTTCCTGTCCTTTCTGGTGCCTAGGAAGCAGAGCTCAGATACGTATATTGTGTTTGTTGCCATCATATAATCTGTGCAACTTCCCTGCAAATATAAAGAATTATGCTTTCCCCAGCTGTTCATTTGATAGGATTCTAGCCCTTCATTTAGAGAAAACTGTGCTTCTCCGATTCACATTGTTTGAACCATGGCCTCCCTTCTATACCTATTGTTTGTTTTGTCTTTTTTTGTTGTGCGTAACAGGTGTTTCTTTCAGACAGCCAAGGCAGCAAGGCAAGGGCTTCCTTTATGGCAGATCTCTTGAGACGTTGATTAAACTCTTCTTTGTGATAAAAATGCCACTGCCTTTAAATGAATTGCACATGTAATCTGTATTTGCACAAATGCCCTCCATCCCTCTGCCCTCGTTGCTGCAGTCTGTCTCTCTTTTGGTACGTGCAATTGCCTTTTCTCCTGTCTTTCGCCACAGAACTGGTTCCTTTTTACCTTCCCGATACTGCACTCCCCTCAGAGACTGGATGCAGCCATGGGAATGGTTTAAAAAGAGCAAACTGTTTCTGAAAAAAAAAAAAAAAAAAAGAGATCCCTTTTCTCCAGTGTTTCCTGTTGCTGCCTCCATAAACACCATCGTCGGATGGCCGGGAGGACCTTCCTCGGGGCTTCTCGAGGGGGAACCAAGGCTCGGAAACTAGGCACTTTTTCTGCGTCTGCTGGAGCAGGTCTCAGTCCAGTGGTTTATAGGTAGCACAGATATTTTCCTGCCCATCTTACTTTTTTCTTTCCCGCAGTCTCACCTGCTGTTGAGGAGGGCCCACTGCTAACAAGCTGAGTTTCCTGGCTTAGGCATGGGGATACTTCGGGGAGGTCTGGTCAGTTGTGGCAAGAGCTTAGGTGTGTTGTAGGGAGAAGGCATGTGTACCATCATACCAGTACCCCATGATACCAACTTGCGTAACGTACGTTTAACATTCTTCCTAGTTTTTGTTTGGAATAGGACTTCCACACTTTCCGGTGTGATCCTCTTGACTGTAGATGTTAAGACAGCCAGAGAAGCAATGCAAACCAAAGAGGCTGGTGCCATGCTTTTTAGTGGCTCGGTTGGCCCACACTGTTCAGCTGATGCAATATTGCTCACCTGTAATGTGTTATTTTCATGCCCTTCTCTTTATGCCCGGACATTTTTTTGGTTAGAAGCCCCAGGGGTGAACAGATACAAATATGCGTTAGTCAGAAGAGATGTAATGGATGTCCCGGGAGCTGTGCCAAACAATTAAGAATATAGGCGTAATGATTTACAGGGTAAGCAAAACCTCCAGAGAACGCTACATCTGTACAGGCTGCCCTGTGAATCTGCAAAAGTCAAATAACTCGCATCATTTCAATCTACCAGAGATAATGCATATCTAGGGAATGAATATGGATGGACTCTTGCTTTCAGTCTGAGACATACCTTCTGCTGATGACTTTCTGTTGCTTTCATCAGTTGTTAGAGCTTCCCAAATGTCATCTCCAGTGCCTCTGAGATCCTCTCTGTATAGAGTGTGTTTTTCCTCCTGGTGCAGACCGACAGGCAGTTACAGTGGCAGGGGTATCAGCACAGCCTAGATGTGACACTAGCATTGTATCTATTTTAGTGCCTAACTTTGTGGCAGTGGCAGCATCTGTGGAAAATATGAAGATAACTGTCAGAAAGAGTGTTTGAAGGGCGTTTAATTTAGAAACATTAACCCCCTCCCATGCTGACATTTGCTTTAGCGTGCGGTAGTTAACAGTGAAGATGGGACTTTAATAACGCTATGTAATATGGTTTCCTAAATTGTTTTTTCTCTTAAAATGTGATGCCTGTTTTTGTTAGTGTTTAGCTACCCAGTGCAATAAACAGAGTTCATTACATTATTTGACTCAAAACCAATGAAGTTTTATTTTATTTTTTCTTAACATAGGGCCCTGTAACTCCTTCTTCTTGTACTAGTGTAAAACATCAAAAAATCAGAACATGAGCATTTAGAGACACTTTGTGCTGAAGTAAATGACCAAGATGCAGAAGAGACTAACATGATGTAACAATTCTATCAAGTTCCACACAGTTCCTTCTCTGTATTTATTTTTATTATGTTGAAGGAACCTGAGCCACTATTTTAACACGTAAATAAAAAAAAAAATAGACTGTTTTAAAAACCCAAACTGTTCTGAAAGCAACCATTTCTTATGTTCAGGCACACAAACTTCTCTCACAGGCAGCTCTTGCCAGAGTATGGGGGCATTTTCTAAGAGCATCGCACCCATTTTCTTTCAGACATCATCTCCCCATTCCATCAGGAGGTGCCCTTTTGTAGGAGGTTAAGCCTTCTTTCCACAAACGGGGGACTTCTGGAGGCTCCCTTGGAAGCCTGTCATTGCTGGTTTTGGATTTTGCAAGACAGCGATGCTTCCTGAGACATGCGTGAAGCTCACCTGCCCAGAAAGATTGCTGCTCAACAGTCTGCTTTAAGACGGCTTTGCATGTGAAAGACTGATTTTCTTCGTTTTGGGACTATTGCTCAATGCAAATGTCAGAAATATGGAAGGATAAATACCGAGTTACATTAAAAAGAGAAAAAAAAGCGCTCTGAAATTATCTCCTGGCTCCATGTTTTCCGAGGTTTTGCATTAGCAGGGACGAAGTCACGGTGTGTTGACACAGTCTAATGTGCAATGACATAATACCTGGAATATGGAGACAGCGAGAGGCGCAAAATCAAACTTATCTGAGTTTTCACAGGAAAAGAAGGGATTAAACTTTGCTGGTTAAAATGTGGATTTTTTTAAAAAAATAAAAACTATCCTAGTTTGATTGAGATAAACCTACTCAGATCTAATTCTATCCAGTCCCTGGGAAAAGTGGGCCTTAAGATGTTGAGCCTATTTGCCCAATCCCTTTTTTTAGAAATAAAGATTAGGGTAGGAAGTTTGGTCCTTATCTCTAAGGTTCTTACTGCTTCAGAAGGAAACTGAAATACTTACATGAAGGACACTTTCTTGAACTCATGATTTGTCTTCACTCAGATTATTGCAGAAAGCTTTGGCAATGTAGATTTCCCACAATGCTTGACTATTTTTGTTTTACATATCTTAGAGGAACTATGATAAATTGTTGTTACTGCCTACTAAATAGCAGAAAGAGATGTCAAAATACTCTAGTGACTGAAAATTCAAATGTTTCTGTATGTGCGTGGAAACTTTGATCTGGAAGCATCATCCCCCATTTCATAACTGCCAGGTGTGATCCTTCTCTGCCTTTTCATCCCTTGTGGTTACTTATAGCTCTACAAAATAACATTCAATCACTAAGTTTTACCTGCATTTCACAGCCTATATGCACGGGTATTAGTATTAGTGTATGATCCAGATCTTACGTGGCACCGTCATCGCTGGATCTTGGAATATTTTTTTTTTCTTTCTTTTTCTTTCTTTCCTTCTTTCCTTTTTTTTTTTTTTTTAAAGCATCCTGTTTTTCAGACCAGGGGAATTGAGGACAGGGGGGAAACAGCTTGCACATTGTTAGGCTGTAGCTCATTGCCAGAACCAGCAACAGAACCCAGATTGTCAGTCATCTCCCATTGGACCACAATGCAGAATGTGAACTGAAGTGCAGAGTTATCAGAGATTCAGGCCTTCTAGGTTTTTATCTTCTGTCTCCATTTTTACTGTTTTTCTACAGAATTTCCCATTTCAGTGATAGAAATCGAATACAGACTGCAGTGGTTGTGGGGTGAGGATGAGGCAGGGAAGCACGCAGAAAACAATCCCTGTTAGTTTCAGAGTCAGGTTTGTGTTGGTACTGTTCCACTGAATCACATCAGAAGTGTTTAATGGGGAAAATCTGATCTGATCCATCAGTAAAATGTGAGTGAATAAATGATAAAAAGTTTGTGAGGGTCAATTTCTGTTCTCTTCCAAGGTCAGAAAATTATTTTCCTTGCATTTTTAACATTTTCTGTGTTGAATTTTTTCTAGATCTGTTCATTGTAGCAAAGCCAAGACTTTGTCAGCACATACATTTCTTTTTCAACCATCCCTTGATTCCATGAAAACTGCCTAAACAAATCAGAGTGTCAGGCACTTACCAGTCATTATGCATGAACCCTCTCCTCACCTTGACCACTGCTAGGTTTTTATTCCATTCTGGCTGCGCTAAGCTGTGCTAAATGTGAGTGGGATGCCTGCCCGTGTTTTTTTTTTTTTGTCCTGGATTGATCTGCTCCAACTCAGAGTGGTTCATTCACTGACTTGCTTTCTTTTCAGTTTCTGGTTACTTAACCTGCTTTTTTTTTGCCAGTCTCAGGGCTCTGGTTACCTAAGGCCGGCTTGTTGTGTTTAACGGGCACAAATGGCTGTGCCTTAGGCCTGCTTCTCCCTTCTCTCCCCCTTCTTCTTCTGTTTTTCATTTAATGGCTTGCTAATAATGAAACCACAAAGGCAACAGTAGGGGCGGCATAAACACATGCTCACCTACGGGAGAGTTGCTGATGTTTTAGAATTAAAAAACAAAACGGGATTATTATGATAATAAAAGGCAAGACAGGTGCTGGGCACTTTGTTTCTTCGCTGATTAAAACAGTCACAGTATGACATCTTTTCATATAATAAACTAAAGAGGGAGGTGGATTATTGCATTGCCAAGGCTTTGACTATACCTTAACAGAAAATATCTGAGAAGGACCATCTGATTTTAAGGGTCACTGTGTATCACTGCATGCCGGGAATATACCTGGGTGATGGGCAGGAAGTCAAATATTCAAAATAATTAGTCAGCTGCCAGAGCATTCATTTCCTTCTAATTTGGCGTAGTCCCTTGTTAAGTCCCCAAGAAACAAGAGGGGGGACTGTCTAAATCTACGCCTCTGCCACTGAATAGGGTATCGAGTAGTGGAGGCAAGACATATGTTGCCCTCCGTGTTTCTCCCATCTTCATAGTAAGATGCCCAGCTTCTGTTAGGCGATTGTGAGCCCTGATCCTTTCCTAAACCAATATTAAGGTGTTTTGCATTGAGTTTTAAAAATCCTTAATCCTGTTCATCCTCCTCTGACCATATTGTGCTTGTATTTTTATAAAAATACTTGCCTAGATTTGTCTTTCCTATTTTTTTTAATAAATCGGTTACTTCATATCTGGTAGAACTTTATTTTGTGGAAACAGATTTTAGTCATGAGTGCCCTCATTTTCTGTCCTTTAGGTTCTTTACACTTGCATAAAGTTCTTGGCATAGCAGAAACTTTGCTATGTTGGGAGTTCCATCTTTACACTTTTATGTGCGTGTGTCATAAGAATTCTCTGCATTGTGCAATTAACAGTTTCTTCTCGTGCCTGATGCTCTAAATCTGCAAATGCAGTACGTAGATACTTTTTTCTTTGTCAGGCTGCTTCAGGCTAAACGTTTAGACTGCCACTCTGAGTTAATTAAACACCTATTTGAAGTTAAGCTGTTGAATGGCAAATAAAATAAAATACTTGTTCCAGCGCTGTGGAATGGTTATTGAGGTTGACACAATACTTTCTGCTTTGTCCCTTTTTACTTTTCAATCTCTATACCTGCTCCACATGCTGCTTTTCCAGATAGGGACACAATATTTGACAGACAAGAAATTACCTTTAGCAGAGGGCACCAGCTGATGTTTCAAGAAGTATGTGTGCAGAAATAATGACGATAGTCCTTGTCAAAGTTCTAAATTTTGCAAGTGAAAGGAACATACCCTTCTGTACGAGAACTGAGTCATTTCATCTCTATCAACTACAGCTAAAAATATTGATCAGTAAAGGCAGCCATAGATCCAGATAAACCTGTTAAGTGTAACTGTTAACCCTCTGGAATGAAAGAATATAGCGGGCTCTGCCTTTTTTCCCCTATTTGTTTCCAGTTTCCACAGATTATAAAATCTCCTGCTGCCATGGGAAATAGGTGTTCATAGGGTAGGCAGCTCTCTTTTCACAAGACAGTTATGCCTGTCTTGCTACTTGTGGAAGTACCGGCTTTTCTTGGGTAAAAATGTATTTCACTGACTTTGTGCAGGAAACTGAGGGATTCAGTGTTTGTTTTAAAATGAGATGATAAACAGGCTAAGGTACTGATAAAATTTTTCGTTTAAACTTTCCTTTTTTAATGAAAGACTAAGATTTTTACCCATAAGCATCTCAAGCATGAAGTCTTAGAGAGCAAGGAATTGTTCCAACACCCATTAAAAGCAGTAGTGAATTCCTTTGTCATTAGCAGGTGTTGTTTTGGGAGAATAAATTTTTGGTAAAGACAAGTGGTCGAGACAGAAGCCTCTGGGTGTTTGTTGAAGGTTATTACTTTCTTTAAAATCCTTTGCATGCGCTTTGCCTTCTCCTCAATATACACATACAAACATACTTCTCTGCATTTCTGGAGTTCACTTATGTTACTTTACAACATATACTGATTTTACTTAGGCGTCTCATGTACTATGAGAGGGATGAAAGTGCTCTTGGGCTTCAGAGGAAAAACAGGACGAGAATTAATTTCTTGTTGAGTTGGTGTCGGAAGCAACTAGACATATGAAAGAAACTGGGATCTTCTTAGGCTGCCTGTTTGATTTTAGAGGAGGCTTAGATGTTTACTGAAATTTCCAGCCTTTCGAGATTCACTCGTGAATGCTTTATTCGTATCTGCCAGTGAAAAAAAGTATGTGTCACCAACATAATGCAGATTTTTTTCAGCTGGGCTAACATCTCTATACGAAACATTTTGTGCGTCTGTGCATATGTAAGTCAGCCTTGACAATTCAGCAAACCTCTAGGACAGAAGTGGTTTCAATTGTAATAACTTTTAGAATATAACAAGTGTGCTTTGCTTAGATTTTCCTTAGATTGTACTGTACTGAAACTATTGCTGGTTTTGTTCACATCTTTCTTGGATACGATAGTGCTGCTGAATGCCTTCTTGCAGTGTTTATTTCCATTGCAGAGGACTGGAAGAAGTGTGAATGATCTGAAGAAGGCAAAATCAGTGGAGATACCAATGTGTGTAACTTCTTTATCCACTGAGTCCTGTAGGGGAAGCATCTTCTTTTTGTACTACTGTCACTGTATGATCCAGTTTGGTTCATGATTTGTATTTCTGCAGACGAGGTTTCAGCCAGCTCTCCCAAGCAGTTTTCCTTAGAAATGCAAGCAAGCAGGCTTTACGTTAAGGAATACAAACTTAGATGTGAGTTTTGGGTAAGTGCTTGCAGGTACACCTCCAAAGCCAATAAACCTCAGGAGAATGAATTTCATAGGGTGCCGGGCAAGAGAACCCTGTTGTCTTCAAGCGTGTGTGCGCATATCCGCACAACTGTGCAAAGGCAAAACTATTTTTAACTTCCTTGGACATCAGCATAAGCATTATTCTCATACATATGGGAAGGCGAAGTTTGGAGGAGTTAGTCATCTTAAGTATAATACAGGAATATAGTATATATATAAAATATATATATAGCCTATATATATAAAATATAGAAATATAGTATAATATAGAAACCTGTTTGTTACAGCTAAGCAAGACAAGACCACATCTTTCCTCAGACATGACCAACTGGAAGATCTAAATGGTCTCTAAAGGAGCTATTTTACTTAAACAAAGACTGTCATTCTTTTTTGTCGAGCAGTATCGACATACCACGATGAGATGGGGTAAGGGTTAGAAGTCATAAGGCAGCAAAATAGAAGAGAAATCCTTCTCTTCTATTAGTTACATCATTGCTTTTTAATGACATTGTAAAGAACTGATAAATCTTCCCTTTTTTCCTTGCAGTACATAGGATGGTTCAAATATTCTTAATATTATGGTAATCCTATTCAAGCCCAAGATACTGTTTACAGCACATTATATCCTCTATAGAATCTCAGACCTTCTGAACTCTTAATTACTCAATGAGATTTAGATTTAAACCAATAGGATTGTGTACTGGATAAGATACCAGTTTAGTTGTGTCCTCACTCTATAATCAAAGTTTGTATGGTACAGAGTTTATCTGGATGTTGACCTGTGTCTTTTATCAAATTCAGATGGACTCTCTAGGCAGCTAGCTGTCAAGCTTCAATATAGGACACCAGAGTGGAATACCAGGTGTTTCTCCATGGCCAGCAAGTAAGAAAGGTGATAAATTAGTTGTGATTCAAGTGCCTTAATCTCTGGCTAGAGGGAACATCAATCTTAGACAGAGACACTAACCTCAAATGAACTCATTAGCTGTCTTCCCAAAGCCTCTCTGCTTCCTGTATTCTTTATTATTGGTAGCAACATCATATTCCTCCCTATCAAGCAGTTTCATATTCCAAGAAACTATTGTGACTCCTTCTCCCACTGTCTCCTGTACCAAATCTTCTTGATTATTTTGATATGGCATTTCTAAAATCCAGCTTTTTCTTTTCTTCCACGTAAAACTTTCAACCACATCTTTGTCAATCTTAGGGCTTGATTGCTGAGTCTTCTGTTGTCATTATGCTTCCATTGTCTCCCTGCTTCCCCAGACAGAGACTCACCATCATCCCTTCACTTCTGTTGGTATTATTGGACCCAACTTCTTCATTCAGCCTAGGCACTTGCTTCTTGGTTTCCATAACTTGAAATTAAATTCGGTGGTGTTTCTCCAAGGTTCTTCACAGATCTGTTGCTCGTATTTTTTCTCTTGTAGTTCATTCTGGGCCTGATCTGTTCTGCTGGTGATGCTCACCTCATTGTTTTGTTTGTTCACTTTTCCTATCCTGTCTTACACTTGATTCCAAAGTGCCCTGGATATGTAGAGTAACCTTTCCAGAATGGTCCAAGCCTCAGTATTGCCCAAATTATTCCTCAAATTTTAATGCTGCTGTTATCTGCAGGTAATCAGCAAATCCATGAAATCTAGACTGGAGCCAAGCGCAGCACCCTAAATAATCTTGGTAGACATTTACCCCTTTCTACCTTATCATGATTCACACTTGTGGTATCTTGTCTCGAAAAAAAAAAAAGAATGTGCAGGACTCTCTTTGATCATGCACAGTCAGATGTTGGACCTCTGGAGTCCTTTGAACTTTCTCACAATATAACAAATAAATGATGACAGTAGTAGAAAGATTGACTTAACTTCACTTACTTCCCTCTCTGAATTCACCTGGATTTCGAAAGTTAGTGTTTTTGTGTGATTGCAGCCTTGTGTTAAAGAGCCTTGGCTGTTACGGGGCATCAATGTGGTCATGCTAGACACCTCCCACCAATTACATTCTACTTTATTGCATGAGTACCTCAAGTTCTTCCTTCTGGTTAGATAATTATCTGAATGAACTCTGTCTGCTTGCTCATGGATCAATCTGTCCCTGTATGTTCAAGGGGTTTGACATTATTTTGGTTGAGAATTGCTATGAAATATGTACTCAAATTTGGTTTCACAGCATCAGTTTCTCTCTGCTTCCTACTGTCTGCGCACTAGACTTTTAAGTTGCTACTAATGCCTCGACTCAGGGATGCTGAGAAGCGAAGGAAGGTTCCTTTATCAGAAAAGATGTGAGTAAATTTAAACTTATTTGTCCCATTCCCATTCAGTATGGACCGCATCGAAAGTGCACTTTGAATTGTAGTCTGTATCACGCACAGTATTCGTTCACATGTATTCTCATGCCACAGAAAGCAAATAGTGGGAAAAGGCAAGCTGTAATAAAACCAAAAAGCACCTGATGTTATCTGTTCCCTCTTGGGAACTCCTGCAGCTTTCAGTACGTTTGTGTGCAGCTGAGTAAAAGAAAGGTAGCGGTGGGATTATTAGTGAAGAGAGCAGCTTAGGAGAGACATGAAAAGGGGACCAGTTCTTATTCTGATTCCCTTTTTTCCCATGCAGTTAAAACATGCTTCTGTCAAACTCCTTTCATTGGTCTCTTTTTCTCAGCAAAGGTACCGGTGGTTTCATTCATAAGATGATCTTGAAGGTTGTTTCACTGTCACTGGGATATAGTTAAAGTATTTTGTAAAGGGTACCACTCAAGTGTAAAGATGCCTGGTAGGAAAAATAAAGCCCTTGCAGAAAAAGAGCAGCAGCCCATCAGATCTTGCTTTTTCAAACCAGGCAGGTTCCCCCATGGAAAGATTAATTACAGTCAGGTTTGGAAGACAGCCTTGCTGTGGTTTTTTTTCTCCTAACATTAGAAAAGATAAAGGGGGTGATTAGTGTGCACAAAGCCTCTGATCAAACCAGCACTGAGGTTTGTGACAGGAGGTTCAAACACTTTATGGATCACTGGTGCTGACAGGTAGATCACACAAGCCTTAAACAGATGTTTAGTGAGAAGATGAATGTGTGCGATCTCAGACATGCAGGGCTCCTTTGCCTGGCCATAATAGCCTGTGAAGCATTAAAAACCTTACGTGTTTTTTTTTTTAAGCTGCCCCACTAAAAAGGGAAAAAGGAAAGCACTAACAAGCTTGCATTAAATTTTGGATATGTTTTTTTTTTAATTGAAATTAAGTATGACCAGGTTCTTAAAGCTGTTAAACTTTCTCTTTAGGAACTGAGGCTATTCTTTTGGGATCTATGACCACAATTTGCCCTCTCTATAAAACTGTTGCTGTGAGCCAATGAGTGTGCATGCTCTAACGAGGTGCGTATGAGATGCTCAATTGGAATAGACATATGTTCAACTTAAATTACAGAGGCCTTTGTACTGGGGAGCTTCAGAGACAGGGTGCTTTTTATGAGATATACGTACCCATAGTGTATCCGTAGGATACACTACATTGGCACAATGACTTGAAAATACAGTAATTATGTAAGGCTTGTTGAGCAAACTGTATTTACTAGACCTCTTTGAAACAGTTTGAGTTGTTGATATGAAGGGAGGAAAATATTGCATCGGTGCCATTTATTATGAGAATTCAGAAGTTCTGGGCATAATTTTTAGTACCTTCTCAAGAGAAATTATCTTTAGCCTTGCACTTTGTAGTCACAGAATCCTCTCATTTGGAGGTGAAGATGTCCTGTGTGGGGGACAAGTGGAGACTCTCCTTACCTAGCAATATATTAAGACCTTGGCAGAATGTCTGATGAATGTCAGACACCTGGAGGGATCTATTCAATTTAGAAATGGGCTCAAGCCAAAAAATTCAGAACCCAGTCTCAGATTTGAACACTTTGGAGTTCAAGGATTTTTTGGGATAAAGGGTTTAGGCCACTCCATACATAGAAGGAAATTAAAGAATTTGGTCTGGGCATAGATTACAAGCACCCCTAAAATCCAAGAGTATTCTTTAGGGTTTGATTTAGTTAGTCTGGAAAGCCCTGATCCAGGGTTTGGAATCTTTGCCGTCAACCTTGAAAGCAATTGGTTCATAAGTGGGTTTTTTTCTTACTTGTCTCCCCATTTACTCATTTTTAGTTCTTTTTAAAGAAATGCAGAATAAAAGGTGTTTGTAAGCAACTTCCCAAATTATTTTTTGCCATCCACGAGTGTAGGGCTGCCTGTTTGAATGTTTCCAAGAAAGTATTGTTCTTATGTGACAACAGGTCAGAAAGACTCTGCATTAATTACACTAACATATGGTTATTAACAGATTCTAGCTCAGGGAGCAATACTTTACAATGTTATCTTCCACATAGTCAGATGTTAGCCATATTGTCAGTGCTGGCAGCTATTGTTTCACTCATTTACTTCACAGAGCTAATTACTCCCTAATAATAACTTTACCTTGGAGTTTTTCACTTGCTTGTGCCAGCAAACCTGTTCACACTACATATGCTAATTATTGGCACTTATTCATTATGTTAAGATAGCTTTAAGTTCAAGCTGTGCAGCCTGGCTTTCGGTATGGAGCCAGCTGGCTGCAAAGTTCCCCCTTTTTTTTTCCCTTTTTTTTTTTTTTTTTAAACTAAAGTCATTAAAAGTTTTAATATGGGCCTATCTTGTTCTCTTTACAAGATTCAGTCGTTCAGGAATTCAGGCACGTAGTTGGTTACTTATGGACAATTGTAAGTTTATAAGGAGTTCCTGGTTTTCTTAAAATATTTCTCAGAGCTTGCAGTGAGGTCTTTTCTCTTAAGTGGGTTGTAAATTCATTTGTAATTTGAACTACGAGGCCATTTACCGAAACGCATATTAATTTGCCTCCTTCCCCCGCCCAGTTCTAGCTCCTCGCCTATTTCATCACTCCTTACACTTTTCCGCTGGGAGTCCCAAGGCCTGTTCAGTGCCTGGTGAGGATGCTCGCTGATGATTTTGTTTCTCTACGCTTTCAATGTCCAAGGGCCTAAACCTTCAATGAGCTTTGTATGCATGGATTCACCGATTTGTCCTGGGCTCAACATAAGTACAGCAAATCAGATCATTCAGATTTGCAGCCTAAAACAGACAAATTTCGTGGGATTTGGTCTATTATATCTTCCCAGAATTCTCAGTGATCCCTTTTCACACTCTGGAATAGTGGATATTCTCATAAAACCCAGAGAAATGCGGTGTCTTCTAAAGATAAAATACTGTCCTTGATTTGCATGAAGAATTTATGAATACCAACTGAACATCTACATGGGAATCAAAGACAATTGATGCCTGATCCTGGTTAATGTTGTATATACAGTATGGGATGTTACAGAACTGACTGTTTCAGCTGTGACTCTTAAGGGTCCTCTGTCAGATTATTGTCTAGTGTAAAACAGCGTAAGTGCTTTTCCACTATCTGGTGAACTCATCTGACATTGTATGAAGTTCTTAAAGAAATTACTTTTATCCAAGATGAACTTATGCAAAATCCCATTCATTTTTATCAGTAGAAAGAGGAGACTGAAGTCTTCAATATGTAATAATTCCGTCCATATTGGAAAAAAAAAAAAATCTATTTCTGCCTCCC
Organism: Ibidorhyncha struthersii; assembly: GCA_013398815.1. Lineage (NCBI taxonomy): Eukaryota > Metazoa > Chordata > Aves > Charadriiformes > Charadriidae > Ibidorhyncha > Ibidorhyncha struthersii. The sequence continues at coordinate 1,461,155 of VZSZ01002971.1, read as the reverse complement.
CCTGAGCTAAAAGCTTTGATTCTTTAAACTTTTGAGCTACCCTGACATTACAAATAAAAGGTTTATTTCAAATTGTGGTCGAGCTAACTTGATTAGAAAAAATGCATGCAGAAAACTACTATTTGGCCCTCTTATCTTCTTGGTGTGCACATTATATACATTAGGATTTCTCTCCATGCTAGTTTTAGTATCGAATAAAACATGGATGAATTAAGTATGATTATTCCATAATCAGAAAAGACTAAATCTCTCCTGTACATATGCGTACTTCCTTCCAGTGTCAGTACAAACTGCTTTTGTACACCTCAGTGCAGAATTTGGTCATAAAATAAGGGAGAAAAAGCAGGACACCTGAAACATAAAGAAAAGCTTTACTTGAAATAAAAGTATTTTTTCCTGCAACTTGCCGTTTTACAGCCTCAGAGCATTAGACTGGATTCCCTCCTGTGTTACTGCAGTTCTACTTCAGCACAATTCCAGTGATACCAATAAACAAATTGGGGGGTGGGGGGAGATATCCTATCCTGAAGCGATTTGGAGCTTTGGAGACAAGTGATACACAAAAGGTGGGAGAGGAAAAACTCCAAATTCTGCTCCTGGCACACAGCTCATGCAGTCAGTGGCTGCATTATATGAGTAAAGGATGTAGAGTAAATCTAGGAATGGTTCACTAGGTCAGAGGTTGGTTTTCAGTTGGGAAGAAACTACAGATGATTTCTAAAAGCTTGTTCTCAGCAGCAACCCCAGAGCTGACTGGTCTACTCTCTGGTGAGATTTTAGCTAACTTGAGGGGAGTACAGGGTGTTGTATCTACTAAACAGATCATATGGAAATGAAAGAAGCTGTCATTACGTTTAGAGAAGGTCTGAACCAAAACTTTCGAACTGTGGGACAACATTCTTGGGAGTTGACCTTCGCCTGTTTTATGAAAGGCTGAGCCTGAATGTCTGATCTGAATTCATTGTGGAGATTTGGATTGAGACTTGAACTTTGTGATTTAGACCTGTATTGAGAGAGCGTGGTATCACTGCTCAGACACCACTCAGTTTCTACCTCGGTGGCCTTCTGCTTTCTTGAGAGACTTAAAACATTGTCAAAATAGCCGTACCACCTAGCAACAAAATATTAATATGTTATACAAGGAACTGAAGCGGGGCATGGTTGAAGAACCTATACTGGGAAGTTATTTTAGCGTTATAGGGCTGTGGCTGAGAACCTTGGTTTTAAGAACAGTGGAAAGGGGAACCCGGAGAGCCTGTATGGGCAGTTAGATTGAGCTTCGAGTTAGTTTTCCGTTAGGCATGGTATTGCAGGCCAGGTAAATGAAGATAGAGGAAAGCAAATCGTTCTGGCTTTTCCTTCCTAACTGCTCCTTCTATGTGCCTAAATTGAAATTTGTATTTCCACACCCTTCCCATAACGAGAATTTTGACAACTAGTTATTGAATCCACTGGAGGTGACAGTAAATGGGAATTTCTGGAGGTAATGTTAATATGGGTGTCCATCTGACCAGTGAGCGTGAGAAAAAAGAGGAAAGTTGTGGGTTATTTTATCAGGTGCTTTTATGGCTGATGAAATGGGGACTATCTGCCAGAGGTGATTAGGACAGACAAGAAAAAAACCCAACTTAATAGCAATTAACAAAAGACATAGAGCAAAAATAGTGACAAAACTCTTAGTAACTTGTTTATATTTTTAAGTCTGTTTCCTCAAGAAAAACTGTGAGAGAACACTTTTTTTTTTTTTTTTTTAAATAAAAGCATAGTTCCTCCTCAGATATTTGGCACTCCTTAAAATCTGCTGGAGCCTGACGGACTAGTCTGACGTTCTTAATGCACCTGAGAGTTAGTTCTCAAACATGCCTTTCCTTGTGCTAGATCTTGCCAAGATCTTTTGGATAAACTTCATTTGAAGTTTCTAGGACACAGCGATGTGGCATGAAGGAGCCCTAGAAGAATTTTCAAAATACGATTAACACCTATTTCTAAATCCCATATCACAGAAAGATCTTGGCCAAATCACCTGTAATTCAGCTGAAAGTATGTTCTTTGACAGCCGACCACCTGTAAAGACTTTGGAGGATAAATGACCTCTCATGAGATGGGGGGAGCTAGTCAAAAAGTATCTAATCTAGGCATTTATCTGTGCTTTGAACCATGTACTTTGAATTCTTGGGTGTACAACAAAAAGCCAGTTTTGGTCTTAACTATGGACAGCCTATCTGTATTTTCGTACATAATGCATGTGGGAGAGCAGTAAATATGCACTGGACTGATGCTGTAGGGAGGGTTTATTGACTTGTTTAGAAGAGGTGTGCCACTTGCCGCTTGTGTGTTATGCTTGATATCTTCAACTAATAGCAATAAAGCCTTTATGCTGCCTTATACTGTAACATATTATATGAAAGCAGCATATTAAAACCAGTTTAAATATGTTTTGGAATGTTTTAGAGGAATTATTGGTATAGATTTTTGAGTCCCTCTGCCTATAAAACTGCTTCATACCATAGGTCAAATAAACTTCCAAAACTTACCTGAAATAGCTTTTCCATAAATAATGTTATGATCGGAGTCTAATGTCTTGAGTTGTTTCAAGGCTACATGCAGGTGGTGTGGGCCATTAGGCAACTGTGAATCCTCCACTTCTGCTAATAAAAAAACCCTTTTATTTTAGCCCTCATGGGTTACAAACTAGAGAAGCTCAGAAGTCCCTCTGGCCCAGGACTGAGTATGGGTAATACAGCAGATCAGTAATATAACGTGAAAAGTTGGGAAGGAAAAGGCATGTGTCTGTCAATTGGCTGCAGAGAAAATGCGCTTCTGAGAGATTGTGGGGGGTTATATGATTCTGTCCCTGTTCAGACAGGAGAGTGTATGCTGTGCAAGTGAAACTGTCAGAGGTGTGTGGTAAATACTGTTTGCATTCTGTGTTAAATTTTCCCTTAGGTATCACCCTGTCTTGTATGTGCATGCCTATATGCTTGCATATGCGTGTGGACTCCTGTGTGGGGGGCATCTGTTTCGTGGGTACTGTGTATATATATATGTGTAAATATCACTACATGTGCACATACACACACATTTACATTTTAAAATAAATACCAGAAACGAGATTTATAGATAGCTTTCCTCATTTTCTTGTGTGGTGTGTGAGACGTGTGCACACACATCTACTGGAAAAATGTGTGTGTTTATAGTTCGATATGGCACAGATGATGCGTGTGTGTATGCAGACGCAGACAAACATACACTCACGTTGTAATACTTTAGATGCACTTAGATCTGTAGGACTCACTATTGACTTTAATTAGAATATCAACATAGACTTCTTGTAGAAATCATTCACTTAGAGTTATTCTTGCATTTATCTGAATACGTGTTTAACGTATTTCTTGTCTGAAGTGAGATGTAATGGAGACTTATTCCACTGGTTGAGTCTGGGGAAAGTTAAGTTCCTGGAAAAATCAAGGTACGCAGCTAGACCAGCCCGTGGGTGTGCTCTACTGGTCCTTCCCTAACACTCAGTTGTTTCAAACCATGACAGACGTTGTCAGATGTATATATGCTCTTGTATATATGCTGTTCCAGGAGAGAGCCAAACCACTTCAGCTCTTGAAAAAGGCTTCTAAGCCACGCATAGGCATTGCAGCACTTCTGACGTTAAAATAAAGGTATCAAAACTGTTTGATTAACTGAAGATGCTTCTTCGTGATTACTTAATGACATGGTGGGAGTTTGAAGCTTGTCGTTAATATTGTCATTTGTCTAAAAAATATCTTCTAAGTGCTGCTTGGCACTGAGGTGACTAAGCACCACATTATCACGTGAGCCTGGGTCTGTCTTGCTGTATTGTTAAATTTGTTGCGTCAGGACGTTCTGCCGTACAGCCCTAGGGGACCCTACGAAAGGCATTTGCAGACAGGAACTTGAAATAAGCACAGCCTCAGCGTAATTGTAGCCAAAGGGTTCCACAGAAGGAGTGTCTGTGTGTGGAGTCTGAGCGTCCAGCTGTTCGGAGGAGGATTACGAGGGCTTTAATGGAGAGCACAGATGGAATCAGTACTATTGTCCAGAGTATTCTGGGGCAGAGGCTAAAGTGTGAAGGATGATCAGTGGAGAGCTGATTGGAAAGGGGAAGAAAAAAAAAAGTAAGAAAGAAAGAAGGGGGGAAAAAAACCCTTGTTCTCTAAAAAGCAAAGGCATTGATGCTGTCCAATGGTGAGTGTGCAGAGGAAATAATTCCCAAAGCTTGCTTTCATGGTTAGCAGGCATTGTAAAGATGGCACAGGTCATGTGTTGTGTGCAGCTGTTTAGAGGTTCTTACAGAGCTGTTAGAGACTTAGCAAGGCCCATTATTCAAGGCGCTAAGGCAGTTTTACTGGATATGGACTATTGCAATTGTATAAGCTCTCCATTGTGTGACTACTAATTTAGAGTGCTACCATAAGCCAGCCATACAATCCATGCTTCCCATGAATGAATGAGTCATCTTGATGAAAAGGCTCAGAGCACACAGCTCTGACTTTTAGTCTTAAAGGGACCTGATGTGTTCAGAATGGATCACATTTTAATGAACAAGCTTGCTGGCAAAATATTTTGGGTTTGAACTGCTAAAATAATGCTTTTCTTTCTGGAGAAAGGTATCGTACCCGAAGACTTTACACAGGTTCTCGTTTGCCTTACCACATGTTAGATGTATTTGTAGTTACTGATTTGTTATGGGATATTACAGTGCTACTAATGTGCTTGTATAAACATAACAGGTTTCAAGGCCACTCGGTAAGCCAGCAATTTATGTCCTAAATCATTCCTTTAGGTGCCAAGGAGCCCCATGATTGTTTTATTCAAACCCATTCAGCTGCAGGAATGCAGCTGTTTTTCATTAATGATGTCCATGCACATACACAAGCAATGTGTTGTTGTATAGCACTGCTGTCTTTTTATTTCCTTGCCTGTGAAGAATATGAGAACAGTATTAGGACTTCTAATGTAGTTGCAACATTGTTTGGTAAAGTAATTTGCTGTAGAATTCTTACCTGGATGGCTTAGGGTCATATCAAAAAAGGGGATTTACTCTCTGATAACAGGACTTAGATAGCCTTTGGGAACATCTGCATTGAGGGATGCAAAAGCACTTCCCGAGTTCATATGCACGTCCTGTCCAGCTACCGTTTAGACAGACCCTCTAAGAGCCTTAGTTCAAATATGAGATCTGAAGCTTTGGGGGCATCTAAAAATACATAGCACCTGCTGATGTGATCCGAGAGTTTTCTATATTTCTCCTTCTGTGCATGCCCTGAAACTGCTCCGGTCTAAACACCTGAACGCTTAGCTCCTGCCTAAGGGTCATCGCAATCCAGAAACAAGGCAGAGTGGTATTGTCATCCCCTGAAAGGCTCAACCAACAGGCATGGTGCCTGAAGCACAGTGACAGGGTTGTAAAATGGAGCTGCTTCCTTTCCAACATACAGCAGTTAAAGAAGGGATAGTCCTTCTGTTTGTTGGGGTTTTTTTTTGTGCAGTAGAGTGGTGAAAGCTTAGCAGTTGCCCGAGAAATGGAAAGAACTGGATCGGGGCTTCTGTTACCTTAATTCAGTTCACATTGTGTCTCCCACATCTCAGGAGAGACAAGGCCTTTCTCCACATCTGCTGAAACTGGGCTTCAAGCAAAAAGACACGTACTCTTCATGTCATAAATGGAGCAAAAAAAGAAGTGTCATAGCTGTCTCCTGCTGCTGATGACATTTGAGCCTGGGTTCTGCTCCATAGATGCCTTGTGGCTTTTTTTTTAATTAAAGTTATTTTTTTGAATTAAGTTATTTCTGCCGAGCACCACTGGGGTCAATTTGTATTGACTTCAGCAGAGCAAGGACTCAACACAAAGTTCCTACAGGTCAAATTTTGCCCTTAAGAAAATAATGATTATTACAAAGTCCCTTTTCTGAGCTGAATACTACTTAAAAGCTAAAGGCATTATAAAAATCAAATATTTCTTTATGTTTTCATCATGTTTACTGGTCTTTTCCTTTTTGATCTCTCTTAGTATCAAACTAAGTTTATTGAGTCAGCTTTGTGTAATTAGTTTAATTTCACTTGTTCAGCAGCATTGCCAGAGTTGTACTTTTCAGATTCACAGTTCTGAATGAAAATATTCCCTGTGACTGGCAAGACGAACCAAAAACAAAAGCGGAAAAGGAATTATGAAAATGTTTATATTTGCTTAGGTAAAATGCTTCCAGAAATGAAATTTGCAGCAGAAAATATGTAAGGATGCTGACACTTAGTTAACTAACTTAAATCTATTCTTACTGAAGTGTCAGAACTTTCATTCACTTTATTGTGAATCAGGTCTACCACTCAAGGCGTGTTAAGTGTTAGTGCCTAAATTTAAAAATTAAAAAAGCCTGCCCACTTCCAGTCAACATTTGCAAAATTGTTTATCTGGCAAAAATATTGGGGGTTTCAAATAAATCTACGCATCCTCAGTCATGCCAGTGAGTGAGTGAAGACTACTCAAGGGCTTTTCCTGCTCTCCCTTCAACCAAACTTAGTGGCATCAAATGCTGTCATGTCATGCGACACGATGAGAGCCATGAGGTTCATCAGTTCCACTGTTACATTGGGGCTGTGGCTGTCCCATGCTAGCATAAAATAAAATTGCTGATTTGCATTAGTGAACCTTAGTAAGCCCCTGATTTTCAGTTGTACCAAGCATCCAGCCCTAGAGACTGTGTTCTGGATTAAAACTTTGTTCTCAGTCTCAAATGCTGCTTAAAGAGATCTCAGGACTACTTTATGGCCAGCAGTGTTTCAGTATAAACAGTACTAGGAATAAATCAATTGATCAGAAAATTCCTTTTATTCCTAAAGAGAAATGGATGGCTGAAGAGCAGAACTTAAAAATGAATCCTGAATGGCCATGGTTTATGCTTAGAATAGAGTAGATGGATAACATCACTGCAGTATTTTCAGAGCTTTTCACAGTGCTCCGTTATATCCCTCTCTCCCAGACACATCACATCTACCTTTCTCTTTAGTATGCAAATGCACAATTAAAAGCATTCAACAGATAGAGATGAATAAGCTAATACAGCTAATACAGTGCTGCTAGTAATTTATTTTCATTAACTGGGAGTACGTGGAAGTACCCCAAAGAGCAAAGAGATGCTGGAAAGTTGTAATAGATAAGAATCTACTGACTGCCTTTATGTAAGACAATAGATCTTGTGAATATTCTGCTTCCTCTCCAGGCAGTGAGCTAGTATGGTTAACCAAAATTGTTGAGTAATTGTTCTGTGGTTGAGAACAAAATGCTGAATTAAACTGTTCCCAGCACAATAATTGTGTGATTACAGCATTTATGTTGCTGGCCAAAAGAACAGTCATTAGGTTTGGAAGACTTACCAAAACCACAGGCACAGAAAAAAAAATGCAAATCATATGTAAATTGTCCTCTAATACCTACAGTGGCTTAAAAATTGAACTAGGACTATGGTATATGTATATTTAAAGGCAGTCAAGCCAGAAAAAATGATTGTACATTCACGAACTACTTCAGACTGGGAAGAAAATACCCCAAGATTATTCATTTTCATTATGTTGTACTTTTCCCCCTCTTGTGAGATCCTGCACTTCATATATTATGCGTGTATTCTGTTTTGTGAATGCTATTACATTTTTCCCCACTGCATACCAATCAGATATTGTCTGGGAGTTGTAAGTTAGTTAGGACTCCCACACTTAACTAAATCTTGGGCCAAGCCGATTCAAAGAGCAATATGCAGGGGAGGCATGCAGCAAATGTTTGTCTGATTGCTGTAATCCACCAGTAAAATTAAAAACTGATTTATGATGATAGGTGCTCTTGTGAGGTAGACAGTTTTCTTCTCCGTTGCATGGTCCATATCTAGAAGTGCCAAAGAAACAATTACATTTAGTCTTTCCTTTCTTTTTTTTTCTTTTGTGGTTTTTCCTCATATTTTTAATAATAATAAAGGAGGAGGAGGAAGACAAGGAAGAACTGAAGGAGACAGCAAAAAAAAAACCAACCCAAAGCACAAATTATTCAAGGCAATCAAAATTTTTGTGCCTGCAATTCAGTACAGTAACAAGCTGTAGGACTTGGATAGCTGGCTACCTGGCTGTACACAGAAATCAGATGATGAGATGTCTAAACTTTATCACTGTATCTACAGTTAATTGTGCTTTAACTGTATTGCTGTCACCAAATTGTAGGCACAAAATGAGAGACTCTCTTCAGTCCTCTTCAAAAAATGTTCCCAAACAAAACTTGTGAAAAACATTTTCGTATGAGGATCTTGGTAACAAGGGGAAAGAAGCATCAGGACATGAATGGAAGAGTAGCCATGTATCTATTTAAATAGTCTTTCTCCTGCAACTTGAATCCATTTCACTTTTAAAATCAAACTTTTGATGGAAGCACTGAACTCTATTGAGGAACAATTCCACTGGCAAAAGGGACGATCAGAAACAAGTCTGAACAGCTGAAAGATTGAAAAGAGGTCTTCATTGTGCGTTTCCCTGGGCAGTAATTAGAGGCTATCCAATACTGGAAATGGGTTTTCCACAGAGGTTTTTACTAATGTTGGGTCTTAGTTTTCCTGGCCATTTGTCCATCATGTTTAAGTGCAGGGGGTTTTAAGATAATGTAGAAAGAAATAAAAATAATAATAACGATGATAATAATATTAATATTGCCTTCAGGACATCATTAAATTGAGGTTTTGTAGCAACTGGTGCTCTGAGACCGATGTCACTGGAGACCAGACATATACTGGAAACAAGTATCTGATTTAATAATAATGACATTGAGAAAAAGAGGGGGCATTCAAAGGGTTTAATCAGTGGATTTAAGTCTAAGATTTTCTGAGCAGTCCGAATTCTGCCAAAGTCTACACTGATCAGACCGTGAATAATGTTTCTTTCCCTGTACTGTATTAGATTGTATACGGTTTTATTAACAATGTCCCTCAACCTTTCAATTTAAAGAAAGCAAGAGAAGGTACAGACTTTTAGTGTGGACTTTGTTTTTCTCAGTCCTTTATGTCTGTTTTTTCTCTCTCTTTCTAGGTAGTATGATTTTAAGTGGATGACTTTGATAAGACTTTCATGTTTGTTTATATCATTGCACTATTCAGCCACCGAGTGGGTTTTGAATTTCTGCCCACTACTTGATATTAAATAACCCCTGTTTCTTGCCCACCGCCTACACATTAAAATTGTTGTGTTTGTTTTAATTAATGATATTCCATTTCTCTAAGAGATACTGAGTAAAAAACACATCTTGAAACCTCAGGGTTTTGTTTGAAAGAATACCCTTTCCTCTCTATATAGTAATATTACCTTAAATCATATTAAAGAAATTAGCACAAAAAACCTAAACCAAAACAAGAAATAGTTATTGTAAGGCAGAATTCTGATGATCTCCTAGTCTTCTGTGTCAACTAATTTGAGTAAGCAAGATTTCTGCGTTAAGGGTTACGAAAGTAGAATTGTTTCATCTTAGTTGATGAGACTTAAATATTTTACTGTAATTATGTATACAAGCGTTACAAGCAGTGTGTCATGGGTGACTCATAACGAGTGGCAGTGGAAGAGTTGAAATAGAAGGCCAGATTGTGGTGATAGTACAGTGCAAGAGCGTTAGAGGGGGAGGTATCACTTCAGGAACAGAGGAAAGCTTTAAGGAGCTATCATTTCCTATTACTGGCATTACTGGTACCTACCGTGCCTGCCATGGTGGGGATGAAGGAAGACCAGGATGAGAGATGGCCTTGCTTTGCAAACCTTTTACTTTCCACTGAAGTACCACAGCCTACCCACTTCCTTCATATTTCGTCCTCTCTTACTTTATGGTCCCTCATTTCATCAAACAGTGTTTGAACAATGGGCTGAGTACTACTCTCGATTCACAGCTTTTCTCCAGGAGTGCCTCAGGGCCATTAATAAAATAACAGGTCTCTTAAAGAAGGCAGTCCACTATTAGTGGTTTAGGCCTTAGATACTGATCTATTCATGAATTTGGACTTGAACGTTGTGTCAAAAATGAGGTCATGGCACTTGCCTCATCTATACATTAGAACTGTTCTCCTTGTTTCAGAGGTTAAAAAACTTTTTTTTGGAACAGTAGACAGGAAAAATATTCCTGCAATTTATACATCAAAATGATTAGTTACTGAATATGTTTGAATAGTTATGGAAAAATCAACATTGGGTAAAGGGGGAGATGTAGCAGCTGGCCTTAACACAGATGCCTCTGAATAACATCATATGACAAAAAAATACCAGTCAGCCTTGCTTAAGTATAATGGTATCAGCCTTGCTCTTGCCACCCGTTTCTTGATCTTTTGGGGAAAATGCACTAAAGAAATCTTCATTGAGTAGGTTCACACGCCAAAAGCTGCATCACTTCAGTCTACATAGGAGTAAGCACCACGATTAGAATAAATATGTTTCTTTACCTAAGCTGCATTCCTAACCTGAAAACCATCTTGGGCAGGTTTATAGCCAAGCATTTTATGGTCCTGTTTGCATCCTTTATGGGAAAACGTTCACAACAATACTTCGGTGAGCCCAAAGGCACCTTAAATGGGCTGAAGAGATAACAAGGTGAGGGATTTCTCCTAGCTCACCAGATTTATCTGTCAAAAAAGAGCCAGACTTGCTGCCTGTGAGGGCGTGTAATACTATAATATATTTTCTTACCTGAATCTGTTGACTTCCAACATTCACAGAACTTCTTGAAAAGTCAGTTTTGGGTGATGCTTCTTGCCCTTCTCCCTGCCTCTCTACATCGCATGCTAGTGCTGAGCCTTGCTTCCCGTTCCTACTCGTTCTTACAGTCTGCCCATTGGTTAATAATGTTAAGATTTGCAGAGTCAACCTTGTATATGTTTAAAAAACCCCTATGCTCTTACAGAAAAAGTCCTCTAGATTCTGCATGCTTTGTTTGACCTGTCGCTCTATTTCTAACAGCCTCAAATAGAAGCAGCCCCCGTTTAGCACAGAGCTGACACAAACTGTCCTATTTGCTCTCCCTGCTTGCTCTGCAGCAGTAGTTGATATCAGCCCTTCTTTCCAGAGCTCTTTTGACAGCGGTCCATGATACTGTTGCACAAAGACACTTGATCTGGTAAAATGTGAGCATTGGGTATACCAAAGAAGTGACTTTGAAAAGAAGGAGAGCTGGGTTTGCACACGCGCACAAAACCCAGCCACTTCAGTCTCTTTAAACAGAATGTGGAAAATCAGAAGGAAAAAGCATACAGGTGACTTCTGGAAGGCTGATACGAGCAATGACAAGGGGAGTTTACTTATTTTTGTCTCTGATTCTTTATGGCATGTACAAAAAAACCCCATAGCTCATTATAATTTGAATAACTGAACCAATATATAATGTCAGCTAACTGTAGGAAACAGTACACATATGCAGCTCAAGAAATTATCCTACATGGTGTCTTTTAAAACACATCAGGAAATCTCACACCTGTTTTCTTTTCACTGACAAATGTTTCGCTGAATAGCTTACTGCTAGAGCGATCAGCACTGGTCCAGACCTCGTTGGGAAAAGCATTAACCAAGCATCTGGGAACTGTGTGCTCCATCGTACACTGTGAGGTAGCATCAGTCATTAATGTAAGTTCATAGATTTTCCAGTTTGAAGGGAGGGATTTTGCAGATTAGCTCTTGCTACGTGACAGTTATATTTAGGAGCGTGTTGCTATTAGCCAGCAAAAACGCAAATAAAGGAGGCTATACCATATAAATCAGCAGTTACGACAGCCGCAACTTGATGGCAACTTTCCATTATAGTCGTGGCCTGTTCTTCTAGGAAGGGTACTAACATTTAAACAAGGCACCTAGGTGCTTGGAAGCTATAGCATGAGAAACACAGTATTTGTGTGAATATTAAGTAAGGTGAAATAAGTCAGTTTGGCCCAAACGCTGGTCATCATACCTCAAAAGCCAATTCTGTGCCCTCTGCCACCTTTAACTTCTTCATGAAACAAATGGTTCGGTCAACCAAAGAAAGGATCTTTTTCTTCTATAAAAAGGATAGAGCAAATTATTTTGAGTTTTTGCTCTTGAGCTGCAACTGACTGTGATTAGAAAGGGCTCTTTTGAGAGTGGGCTTCAGTCTTCCTGTGTAGCCATTACCTGAATTACAGTAGCTTGCCCTGAAAGTCCTCTTTTTGCCAGAGCACCCCACGCACTGGGGTGTTGTATGTCTGGAGCAGCCATTCCTGCAGGAACTATTCAGGCTTTTGACTTAAACCAGGTGCATATTGGAATGAATTCCAGTTTATGTTCGTTTTGTTTCAGGTGCCTCTTCCTTTTCAAGTGGGGTATTTGTTCAAATGCCTTTGTGGCAGAATTGCCCTGTAGACAACTTACATGTTAAGTGGCATAAGCATGAATACTTCTTGTTATACATCATCCCAAATGGGAAAAAGTCATCTTACTGCTTTTGCCTCCTCTGAATGTGTTTTCTATAGCAAATAAAATATAAAAGAAGTGTTGGAAGTGTTCTAAATTTCTTTATTTTAGTTACACAAATGAATAAGTAATATTGCTTTTTTTCTTTTGAAAGTATCCAAGAGATGTTCCTTAATGCAAAAGGTCCTTTGGCTGATCTCTTTCAAAGTGCTGCTGGAGGTGTTTGTCTCTCACCAGCGCATTTTCTTCTGTAGTATGAAATGGAGGAGGGAAGCCTTTGGAATCAAGTTATTGACGTGGAAACAGCTACTGTCTGTATTATTTGGCAGTTTAAGGCATGTCTCTGCACTTTAGTTAAAAAGGCTAAGCACGTGTTCATTTAGTAGTACTTACAGACTTTATGACGAGATGAATTTGAGATGGATGCTGGTAGTGACACCTGGCTTCTCTTGCAGGACCGAGGAAAGACAGAAAGTTTCCACCCTGAAAAGCTTTTCTTTTTTAAAATGAAAAATGTTTATGTAATTCTCTGAGATGTGTTTCAGTTTTCCTGAAAGTTTTTTCCTTGTGTTTTCTGTAAGCCAAATTGCATACATACCACCTGTTAAGGGTTGTCTCTATATTCCATCAAACTAATAATTTTTCCACACTGTCACTCCAAGTAGAGTTGTAATGGGGGCTGTGGGGGGTTGGGGTGTCTCCCTAGACAGACTGGCTTTTTATTCTGAAAAGGTTGCTACTATGAGAGCATGTTTTTCTGTGATCAGTATCACTGTTAGCACAGTTGTGAATGGTGAGGTGCTGCTATTGAGTGAATGGAGGTGTTCAGACAGGGTGAATTTTGGTAAGTACTGGTGCGAATTGTGTAAGCCTCTTATGCACTAAAGGGAGGAATAATGTTTAGGGCCCAGATTGTCCATTGCAGAAGACTTTTCAGGTAGAGATTAGGAAAAAAAAACCTTCACAAAATCCTGTGTCGGGATTCCCTATACCAGTATGTCTGGCAGAGAAGTGAGCTGCTCTTTAGTGGTAAAAGCAAAGCATTGGGTCAGAGCATGGGTGGAATGGCTGTGCTGTCTGTCTCATCAGTGTCTTCCTCTCTGCGTCTCTGCTTCTTGGCATCCACCTTCTGTTCTGCGTCTTAATCACTCAATAAACACCCCATAAAAAGCCACCTCAAGCTCAGTAGGAGAGTGATCATTGCATTACCCAGATAGGCAAGGCTCTCCGCCATGTAGATTTAGGACACAATTATGTCAATTTAGGGAGCTGATGTAGGGGAGAGAATGAGGAGAACGACATTTTCTTTTCTTATTTTAAACGTCACTGTAAGGGAAAATAGCAGATTGTAGTTATATGAGGACATATATTTTTATTTCCCTTAAGATAGACGTGGGGGGGTGTGAGAGAAAGAAAGAAAGAGATGGCCAACACATATGCTAATTAAAGAATCCGGTCCTTCAGCATAGTGTGTGCCACCATGAGCCAAGTGTTTCTGGGGGAAGGGGGACCGATGCAATTAAACATGTCATTTTTGAAGGACAGATTTATGGTTTTGCATGTTAAATGTACGTTACATTCTTTCATATACAGTAGAAGAGATGCTTAACTTATAAACAAGTTGCAGGCAAGAAGATAGTCATACAACATTTTGAAGTTAAAGGAATCATTCATGCGCATCCACTGTTTGGGGAATGTAAAATCTGAACTTCGTTGAGGCAGCTGAGAATAACTCAAATGAAAATAAAAATTAGCCACACTTCTACATGAAGAAGCCATGTAAGAGATCATTTCAGCAAAGATGCTAATGGTCTTGAAGGGCATCTTCTAAACAGCTCAAGAGTAAAGGACTGCTCAGAGTTTCGTCAGTTTGTAGAGAAGGGAGTGTTGCTTTTAGCAGCCGTTCTTATTCACACTGAGTAATTCGTTACTCTGTCACCAGTCTCACCAAAATGGATAGAATTGCTTTGGAAAAACTAGGTGGGCGGAAGATCAGTATTCGCCCCTCAGTGGAAAGTGTTATATATGGATGCCGGGTAACGTATTGAAATATTTACCTCGGAGAGAGGAAAACTTATATAAAAGTTTATGCTAATAAACATGTAATGAGCAACTGCGGAAATGAAATTGATGGAAGTGTATAAAGATAAAATAAATAAAACTAATAGCAGCTGCTATGTTACAGGCTTGGATTTGTTGAAAATATGGGTTAATGTTACCTGAGAAAAACTGTGAGCGTGCTAGATTAAGCAAGAGTCATGTGTGGGGGAAAATTGTAAACTTTTAATTAAAGACACTGTCAGGATGCATGGACATAAAGCACCGAAATAAGGTCATGCGTGCTATCCTGATTGTGGCATTGCCTAAACCTTGAATGCCTAACGTTGCAACCTTAATATTTCCTTAAACTATTTTGTCTTTGTTACTATTTATATCATGTCCCAAAGCACACGTGACATTTTACAGAAAACAGAGTAGGACTGTAGTTGTCAAGTGTTTGCAATCTAAATTTATGTAAGTCACAGCAGGAGCTAGTAACAAACAGTAGGGGTAACTGTTAAAAACATACTGCTTAGTGCTTAGGTAGCTGTGGTAACCATAGTATATTCCTAAAAGTAGGTAGGAGACCAAAATTTAGGCGGAAATACTACAATTATAATGAAGCTGGGAATGCTGGGAAACTAGCTGTGGCTATACTGAATGCACGTCTTTTGTGCGGTTGGATGTGTTATGGTCAAGTCATAAAGGACATGCACCGTTTTGTGAAGATGCTGGCCCAGGCTTCAACAACTTGAATCGGGTCCAAGTTTACTAACAAATTTCTTTTGATAAGGGTAAGTCATTTAAGGGCAGAGTTTTCAAAGGCACTGAAACAAATAAAGATACAGTGAGGCACTTCCCAAATCGAAAATTTCTACAGGCAACTCTGGATGCCTCAGTTTCCCACTTGGACAGCGGATACGCGATTAGTTGCTTGTCATGTGCTCGTATTAGTTTTTTCATTGATAAGTTCTTTAGGACTAGTCTCCTTTTTGGATTTTCAGTGACAAGCATGAAGGGCCCCTGATTTTTGTTTGGGCTCTAGGTGAAACTTGTCTGCGATTTCTTCCACTCCTGAAATACTTTGCCATTACAGATGACTTACTGTCCTCAGTATTAATTAGAGAACCTTTAGTTACTTGACCTTGTTGAACTCTTGTGTGTTGGCTTCCTTAAGGGGAGTGTTTCTCATAACCTAAACGTCAAATGGTGTGGTTTTACTTCCTTCATTGCAGTACGGGCTTCCCTCTTGCCCCAGATTATTTGTCAGAGAGACGTGAAAGTATGACTTCCTTGACTAGTGAATTGATTGTATAGAATATTATGACATTCGATTTGTTTCTTTGTTATTTTATGTATGTCATATGCCTTTTCTGTGCATACCATGCCTCTACAGTGTGTCATGCAGTATAAGAGTACTTCTTGTCAATCTCCTATGTGGTGACGGCATTCAAATTAAAAGAAAGATCAGGGTTCTGTGTAGTCAGTTGACATCATGGCAATAGTAGTGAAAAAACAGCCCCTTGGAAGATTGTATCAGTGTCATCCAGGCTAATACCGTAAAGTACCTGGGAAGTTACAAAGTGAAATTCTAGCCCATTAAATCCATTGTGATTTTTGTGAGGATTTAAACTACAATGTTTACCTTTGGGGAATTACAATTAAGAAGAGGTAATCGTGTTCTCTACATTGACTGGCGAGTGGAGAATCTTGACAACTACATGCGTTTTGAGGTTGTTAAAGATGTATTTCTTTTTATGGACATATGTATGTCTGTTAGCCAAACAAATTGAAAGGCCTGAAAAAAAAACTCTGATTTTGCAGTCTTATTACGTTCAAATTAGAAATGTGGTATCAAAGTTACCATTGAGAAAACATTGGAAAGTATGTAAACCATATAACAAAAAACATTTGTGAGAGATATAACTGAGGTAGTAATAGCTATTAAAAAAAAAAAAAAGAGGAAAATACCTTTCCTGTAAAACTCAGAAGGAGGGCCTGTATTCTGTGCCACTTGAAACAGTTGTATCCTAGCAATTCTAGGTAATAATAATAAACATAACAAAAGTTAAGATGTAGTAGTTAAATGAGCCATAAAAATGAAGAGTCCATAATTTGCATTGTATTGTGTCAGATAATCGGATTAATATAAACTAATGTTTGCACTTATTTGTATTTGGGAGAAAATGAAGTGTAGCTGTTTGAGTGGTGCTACATACATTCCATTCTGGAAGGAAAATCACATTGTTTTGACTGCGTTATTTCTGTATCCATGCAAACCATCCTCATCACTCTATAGTTCTTACCTCCTTAACACAAGCGGGGTTGTGTCATTTGAAATTAGTGGGTATAAGGCCCCTTGGAGAGATAAAGAGGAGCAGCGACTTGAAAAAGTGAAATGCAGCAGTCAGATTTAAGAAGAAAGGGCATTTTCCTGGTAAATGTTTACCTAAATGGGATTTTTTCAGTGTGGTGTTTTGCTCGTGTATTTGGCAGTCACTTGGAATCAAGCGCAGACTTGTGCTACATTGTGGGCTTGGCAATGACAATTTGTGTGTGTGTGGTGCTTTAGTTATATTAGCCCTGGAGGCAGAGTTAACACTTGCAGTGGGACAAGAGTATTTGCAGTCATCAGAGAACTTTGCAGTCAGCTTCAATAACATCACTCCATTTTTTTCACTTTTTTTTAACATTTTTTTTGGCAGCAAAGCTCTTAGTAGAACCATCTGTCTTTCTATTAGTGTTTTTGAGTCCTGTTTTGAAGCTTCTTTGCTTGGCAAAGTCACTTTCATCCTTGGAAACCATTTAAAAAAAAGTTCTGTGGCTTTTTGCCGAAGAAGAGTACTATGCAAAAATTCCACACGGCTGTTCATTTTTGTTCTAAAAGAATACAGTTACTTTGTCTTTGTCTTAAAAAAAAAAAAACCCAAACCCTAAACAAAACAAACAAAAAATAAACACATGAAGAAAAGGCAGACATTGGGCAGTCCTAGGGTGGCTGAGTGGGGAGAGAGAAATCACATTTTACATGTTTTTTTTCCTCCAGCAATCCAGCTAAAAGTACATATGTCTTCTAGTTAATGGGACCAGACTAGAAAAGAGAATACTGAAGTAACAAAAAATGGATTGAGTTAGTTTAGTGAGCGGAGCTACACCTACTCTAGCTTCAGTCCGAATCTTAATCTCTCAGTGCAAGAATTTCCATCAAGAGCGCTCTTGAACTCCATCCTTGCAAATTGGTTCAGACTGTAAAGATGCAGTCAGCACCCACACAGGTGTTGACAGGTCCTGGCATAAATTAAGAGGTTAGCATCCCAAATTTCGTATCAGTCTTCTGCCTTGTAACAGTGTTGGGTGAACCGAGACATCTCCTGCATCTTCAGGACATTAAATGAAAATAAAATCAAGTGAGGATGCTATAGTCTGAACTGTGGCAGCCAAGGAGCTGGCACAGGTTCTCTTTTGCCCGTTCTGCTATGCAGGCAGTAATGAAGGGAGTAACACCTTCTTACGCCTCTGGCCAAAAAGGGTTGGCTATCAACACCCTAATTCTCCTTGTTTCTTAAGGCTACAGACCACAAACTAAATTTTAGTCTTTGGTAACATACCTACCTCTGATGCCTCAGCTTTACAGTGCCATTAAAAATCTAGATGAGCTCTCTTAAAAAATGAGTCAGTCTTCCTTTACTGACTGATCTGGTCAGTACAGTATGGTTTTTTGATTAAAACCAACCATTTAACATTTTAATCCGGCAAACTTCTTGTTTCTCACCTCTGTGAAATACAAAGACGATGTTCATTTCTAGTAATTAAAAACTCTGACAGAACTGGCTAAAAGCAATAGTAGTAGACGTTGTGCCATGGCCAACTTCCAGTTTTGATGACTAATTTCTGCATGTCTTAAGCCCCCTGCAGTATCCATTTACGATATAATATTTTCCATTTCCTGACTTGCATGGTTGTGTACAGTTGCTGTGCAAAGTTGAATAGCTAATGCTTCAGACATAGCGGTGTTTTATTTGTGAATAAAGTGTGTCTCTGCTTTTTTTCTTACCTTCCCAGAGACTTTTTCACATGTACGAGTAAGTGCATGTATATGGGCAGAAAAATAATACTGACTATGCTGTATGCTACTTACGCACATATTTGTACTTCTGTGTGTGTGCATCTTTGTGTTTGGGCTCAGTCAGGGAGAAAGCTACTGTCTGAGACAGAGGTATTGTTACACAGTGCAATAAAAGAGAAGAAAAACCCACCCTGCAGTCAAAGAGAAGTGAGACATTATGGACTCGGTGGGGGAATAATTAATTGGGATATAGGTATGCGTCAGTGGAATATTTTGATTTATTTTGGGTTAATGTAATTCATAAGAAGTGCTTCGGTAATTAAGATGAGGCTGAATAGTTGATGCTACTGGAACACCCCATTATGGAGGAGCATATTCAAACCTGAGCTCTCAGATCAGAAGGAAGAGAAAGCATGTAAGCAGGCATTTTCCCCAGAAAAATTCCACGTTTGATTTTCCCTCTCCTGTTCAGCAGGTCCAGGGTCAGCTGCCTCCATTAATGATTCCCGTATTCCCTCCAGACCAACGAACCCTAGCAGCAGCTGCACAGCAAGGATTCCTTCTTCCTCCTGGTTTCAGCTACAAAGCGGGATGCAGTAAGTCCTGTAGATTTTTTAGCTGGAAGTGGGTATAGGGCACTACTTCTTGCCAATCTGTATAAAAGCGTCACCTCTCTCGCCCGACGGACAAAGCCCTTAACTTGCACAGATGAGGGTAAAATAGAGAATTGGTTGCTACAATATGAGAAAAGATTGTCAGAGATGAAGTATGTGTTTCAACGTAACAGCAAAACATTTCACACAAGGAGATTTGTGCACCTTCTTTCTGACAGATCTTTTTGACAAGTGAACATACTCATGACCACACATACATACGTACATCTGAAGAGAAGCTATTTGAAACTTCCCGATAAATTTCAACACTGTTGTAAGAAAATATGTTTTTTTCCCGGAGCAGCCTGCTTACTGTTTGTGAACTGAGGGCCTATTCTAGTATCTTTCTTCACACAGAACTCACATTAATCTCAACAGGGGTTCTGCACAGAGATCAAAGATAGCATATGCCTTTCAGTTTGATGGACTAATACAAACTATGAGTATATTTATGAGATCCCAACACCAAAAAAGACAGCATCTACTTTTTTAATCTTTGAAAGATTTGTATTGCTCTCTACACTCTCCAGATTTTTTTTTGAAATTTTATTTAAGCCTTCTATAGGATTTCTTGTTCCTGTCAACGGGATGATAATAAATACCAGTTAAAGAATAATCGATGAACTCAATTTCCATGAATAATCTTAGCTTCAGCATGAATGTCATAGCCTTGTTTTCATGCATTTGTGCTTATATAACTCTTCTGACATCGGTTTCTTTCTGAGTTATCTAGGACTTGCTTGTTCTGCTCTTCTCTGTCTCCAGCATGGATATTTAGCTTTATTATGTCCATGTCAGTGTATCCATCTGTATCATTGACTAACTCATGAATTCATCCGTTGTTTTGAGTTACTCAGCGCTTGCCACTGCAGCAGTTTCATAAAATTAGAACATACAAAGATTCCTCTAGTTAGACTGGCTTAGCCCACAATTTCACATTTCTTTCAGTTTCTGCAGCATTGTAGATACAGTACTCGAATGCGAACTTGAGTTTCTTTGGCCATTAGTCCCTTTTCCTAATATTTTACAGAGTGGGACCACTACTGAAAATTAATGTTCAAAGCACTTCACGTCCCTCAGCAGCTGCAGTGCCCAAGCATAGGCTCATTCAGTTCTTCCAGTGATTTCACACTCAGTCTCTCTCAAATGGGAGAAGTAGTGATTCACATTACAGAATGTTTAACTGAAAACCACACTGAATATGAATGCTACCATAACTCTAGGCCTGGAAAAGGTCAGGAAAGCACCCTGTTAGATATATCTGGCAGATTAAATTAGTTCCATGGTAATGAAGTCTGGTCTGGGCAGAAAGAGTTGAGGTTGGTTTTTTCCCTTCTTTTTACTGCATGTACATTAATTGTAAGACAGTCCTATAGTTCCTCACATCCATGAAGTACATACGATGTCGCATGTTTGTGTAACCTTGAAAATGAAAAAGAAAAAAGAGCAAAGTTGCTGCTGCTCCTGGCAGTAAGGCTTGGAATTAACAGCATGCCAAGGTCTAGGACTGAGCAGAAGCCAGTGGAAAAAGACAGCTCTGTGTTTGGTGATTCCCTGGCATGTTTGACTGAATTTGACTGAGAAGCTGAGGAAAAGTGATAAGTAGTCCAAAGGATTTTTTCTCTTCACTCACAGTTTAGTGTAAACAAAAAAGCATATACGGATTTAGCTACACCTAGAAAGCCTGTAGCAATGAAAACCATAGCTGCCTTAAAGCTATAACATGTTCACATCAAGTACTATTTTTGACAGGCCATTAAAACATATTTCTCCCACTTTTCTGCTTGCCCTTCTCTGTATCACTCCTCTTGGCAAAGATGTGGTAGATTGTAAACCAGAGAGCTTTGGATAAAATTTTCTAAAGCACCTGAGTGATTTAGGTGACTAGATCTTCATTTAAAGAGTGACAAAGGCACTAGGATCTAAGTCTCAGGGATATTTTGCAAATGTTTGCACAGTAAACTTTCTTACAGTCACCTGTGCTAGCTTGAACTGAGCTAAAGTGGGTACCAGTATAGCACTGTGACAGAGAACGTACAGCAGAATCATTTGCTCAGCTTCTCAGCACGTTAAATGCCTGACTTTCACTGAGTTTGCTTTTGGATGCAAGGCCTTCCTATGAACTTCTGAAGAGCGCACTGCCAGCATCTTTACCTGACCGCCATTGTATGTTTTAAATTTTGCTTACGTACCTTATGAAAATGGAACCTCACTTCTACATCTTAGTCTTTTTGGAAAACCTGCCCTTTTTTCTGGACTGATAGATGTTTAGAATTATTTTGTGTGGCTGAGTGACAGAAATTCTCTAGCGATGATTCTGTTATTTACTGGCATTAACAACCTGCACATAGGAACAATAAAAATCTCCACGGGACAGCTCAGTTCCAGTCACAAATAACAAACAACTGTAAAAATTTTCATACACTGTTTCTCAATAAAAGGGAGATTTGAAAATCTGGGGGAGAAGGAAGAGGGAATTGTTGTGACAACCAGTATTTTCATAACTTCATAATGTAATGATGCCGAGTACTTCATTATGGATATCCAGCTGGGGACACCTCCAAAGGGACATTTATACTGTTACGTGCCCTACCCCTTGGAAAAGTCAGAGCTCCAAGTATCTCAAATTCAGCAGCACGTCATCTAAGGCACTGCAGATCTCTCGTCAGTTGTGCTGTTGGTCACACCTCATGGCTGGGTTACTTGCCTCCTTCTGTGTGCAGGCCAAGTAGCTGAAGAGATAACTGCCTCCAGTTGCTCACCGCTGTGCCTCTAACTTCTGTCATACTGGCCAAGCTTCTTGCTTGAGCACTCCCTAACTTGCTTCTGTCCAGGCTGGGATAGCAAGGACTTTCTGTTAAAACTGCTTACACTAAGCTGGCTCATTTTAATGGAAACATGTTGGGAAGTGATTAAACAAGCAGCTTGGTCACAGTGGTAACCTTTGGCAGGGGGCTGTCATTGGAGATGGTGGCCTCTTCAGCCAGCACAGCTGCAGCTGGAAGAGAATGTGTGATCAAGCCTCGAGGTCAGTGAAAGAGAAAAAATGATTAATACCTAGTCACACTGCTGTTTTTCTTTCATTCAGCTTAGATAATTAAACCAAGCTAACTTATTCAATGCTTTCTGATTCACCTGTCCATGTCAGAGCAACAGATGGTCAAATGTATGTCTCCCAGTGGTTTCAGAGAGTGTACACGGTAGGATTCCTCACCCAGTGCTTCCCAATAGACTTATCCAGAGAGAGACCATGGAAAGGAAGAGTACTGATTTCTCTACACATACTTCCTTTTCTGAGTATTTGACTGAAGATAACACAAAAATAGTCATAACATTTCATAGCAGGCATCCATTTAGATTCCTGTCACGGCAGATGACTGAAGAAGAGCGTAAGAACAGGGCAAGAGTATACCGATACTTATCCGCCTATACTTTGCCAGGTTCCAGTGGTTTGGGACTCAGGAACCTCCAGACCCAGTGGTGGCATCCCTGTGAGAGCTATTCTGTTTGTTATTGAAAACAAGGAGGTTTCTCTGCTTGCGTTCCTACCCAACTGGAAACATTCTAGACAGCTGAAACACTCAAAAGAATACAACAATATCAATCTCTAATATGTGCAGAGCAAACTATTCACTTACACTTCTCCAAATATTTTGCAAAATTGGGTAAATACAGGGAAGAGAGGGGTAAATATTTTCTCCATGGTTACATTGCAGGGCATGGTCTTTGGCTTCCAATTCAATGTAGTAAATTTCCTTTTCTTTCTTTTTCTCCATAGTAGATCATGCTTGGGAGTGGCTTGGTTTTTCATTTTGTTTTGTTTTTTAAACAGATGGTTTGCATTACATAAGGGACAATTTACACAAGTTGACACTTCCCCTTTTTTCTCTATGGCATATTGTGTGGTAGTAAAGTTGGCAGAGAAAAAAGGAGGAACTTCTATTAGGATTACATTTCTATTTGAGAAAAAGATTCATAATCTGTGGTTCCAGCTGATTTTTAACCTCCATACCTAGATATAATTTACAACCAAAGCATTCTTTTCATATGAGAAAAATAAGTTGACGGTATGCGATGGACTATATTGTCCACGATTAGCAAGAAAAATACTGGTTGCCCACTTATTTGCTGCATACCTGGTTATCCTTTCACCGTGTGCTATTTGGAATTTAAGTATTTTGATTTTTATGCAATCCTCTTTATACATATTTTATTATATATATATAGTATGTAAACTTATATACAATTATATAGATGGTTAATGCAAATCTCTTTCTAAAGAGTTGATGTTTCAAAGTGGGGTGTTAACTAAGCGACCTGTGGCATGAGCAGATGTTAGGGGTTAACCCCAATACCCTAAGTATATTAATTGGTTTTAGCAGCAGGTGAGCTTCCATTTCAGCCGATGCTGAAACCAAACAGAGCCCGATTACGGCATTTCCCAAACTGTGGCAAAGCTTCTCCTGCATTTAGGCTATGCAGATTGACTCAGGTGATTTAAACCTTCCCCTTTTATTGTCAGCCAACATTCCTTAACCCTATGACTTGTTGCTACTGCTGTTACTAGTTCAGCTTCGCTTGTGATACTTGCTAGACAATATACGTGACTCCCAGAATTTTAGCAATGGCGAGTGAAATGTCAGCTCTGCTGAGGACTGAGGAGCTGTTGCTGGTGACTTCACCGAAGTCAGGTTTCACACCAGATGATACAGATCTGCTAGGGCCACTCAGAAATAATTAGCATTTATTTAGAGCTAATTAATATTTGTGAAGTGCTTTGAAAGTACAAAAACAATGTAAGTGATAGAAGATAAGTTTTGTATTGTGCCCTTTGAAAACTGCCTAGTTCCCCCTTAGAGGAGGCTGCCCTTTAGTCGTAGGTAGTGTGATCCTTTTATTAATGCACATATGTATAGATTTGTATGTGGAATATGAAGGCGTGATTGTCTCTCCTGTATAAGAGATAATAAAGGTAATGAAATAAAGATTTGGGAAAGCAAAAGGGGCTGCTTCTGGGGAGCTATTTACAGAAAAGGCAGGAGTTAGGCTGAGAACAGTTGGTAGAGGGGGTATTCTTCAACATCTGCGTGGAACAGAATGCACCAGGGCAGAATGCTTCCCTGTGCTTCCTCTGTAGTTCTACGTTTGCAGCGGTGTTTACCGTTAGCTTTCTACTAAAAGACACAGAATAGCCGAAACTATGTAAAGATGATGGGCCCTGCCCAGTTAATGGTGGTGCTAAGTAAGATTCATTTTGGAAAATGCGCTCCATCGCTTCTTTAAGCGTTTGATGATCGGGATAAAAGGAAGTGAAATGTTGACTAGCCACTTGTGGCAGCGTGATATGTTGTATAGGTCCTGAGGTTTTTAAATATGACTGAAGCTGTTGAATTCCAGGTAGTTTCTTCTCTGGAGGATGAAGAACAACATCCTTCATTTTCTGAATGGAGGTGTGCAAGGAGTTGAATTGCATGGAGATTTTTAGGATTTGTTTTCTTTTCTCAGGAAACAATAGTCACTAAATCTGTATTTCTAGAAGTGGCATTTACCCCAAATATGTTTCCGGGTTATTTGCAAATTCTTGGGAACGCTTCTAGGTAGCCTTCGATTCGCTGATACCTATGTTATTTTTATGGAAATATGCCAAATTCTGGAAACAAGAATTGTTTTTCTTTGCTCATTCCTCCTCTCCCCTGTGGATAATTTGTTGTAACAAATTGTATTGTGTTCCCAGTCAGATGTCATCAACATGAGGTTTTCTGAAAGCACTTTAATCACTATTTCAACCATATCCAATTGGGGGGGGAAATCGGAATATACAATAGGAACATTGTATGTGTCTTACATATCAGCTCATTGCTGCTGGGAGTGTTCTACATAAAATAACTCACGCAAAGTTATTGATGAAGTATCTAATTACCTTTTAAAATCGGCAAAAATGTGTGAGATGAACAAGCCGAGCCTAATAAAATTAAAATATGCTGAATTTACTGTTCATCTGTATTCTGAACAATAATTTCGATGTCCGATAAAAATGAAGCTCTCAGTTAATTGATTCCTCATACAGTACAATAAAATTAATGTTTAGGAGTTAAATACCATAAACTTCCTCAGGGAAATTTGCTGATGTATCTCTGTTTTTTAGTCAGTCACATGTTTCATTGTTTAATGAGGTATCATGTGGACTGTCTTATAATTTTTCTTGTGCTCAGTGTCCATGTGTCTGGCTTCTAAAGAGACTGAGTGCTAATTTCTGATTTAACTGTGTCAGCTGTATCAGCTGACTTACAGGTCATTGACAATCACCAAATCACAAGAAAAAAATATTGACATTGCTATGCTTTTATCAGAATGACAAAAATAGGAACCATGTGTTGTGAGGACCACATACTGTAGCTTCTTTATAAAGATGCTAGTCATCTTTCAGGGCTACTGTTTATGCCTTGGAAAAGAATGAGCATATGACTAAACCCTCATGTTCCCCCCAGGATAAGAAAAGAGTAATAGCATTGTGGATAGAAACAGCAAGAAGGAGGAATTTTTGGTAACAACTTTGCCTTTTAGCATACATGAGAATGTGTCACTTCTGTAATGCTGCAAACGCAATGGAAGGCATCAAGACTGCAAAAAATAACAACACAACTAAAGACTATTTCTAACTGAAAGAATCCCTTAGCCCCTGATCTATGTGCGGCTTCTCACAATAATGCTAATAAAAACAAAGTAGACAAGCAAAATAATGGGGTCCTATGAAAATAGGCTGATAGATTCAGTTCGTTTCTAGGCCATAAAGGATGTCTGGTGTTATGGCCCTATTATCTATAGTTGGGCAACTGAGTGAAAGTCCCGATTTTTCAATTCGTGACCGTGTACAAACCTCTGTGGAAATACATTGGCTTTCCTTGGTGCTCGGAGCTTTTGAATAACTGTCATTTATTCAACAGGTGTGTATATATATATATAAAAATAAAAGGGGCACCCTGGAAATCATAGGATTATTCTGGTTGGAAGGGATCTCAGAAGATCTGTAGTCCAACCTCTTCCTCCAAGCGTGGTCGTCTAGGAGATAAGACCAGGTTACTCAGGGCATTATTCAGTCAGGGCTTGAAAACCTCCAAGGACAGAGACTGCACAACCCTGTTCTGACAGCTTGTTTCAACATCTGGCTGTCCTCATGGGGGAAAATCTGATCATCTCTTGATTCACCTTATGTCTATTGGCTCTTGTCTTCCAACCAAACACTGCCATGAGGAGCCTGGCCCTGCCTTGTTGATCGCCTCCTCATAGCAGTTGGAAGGCTGCTTTTAGGTCCCTCCAAAGCCATCCCTTCAGTAGACTGGTTTCTTTAAAGTGCAAAATAGGCTAGTCCCTTGTAAGGCAGCTCTTGGTCAATGCTGTCCGGATCTATCCTCAGAGAAAATCTGGGAACCAGTGTGGACTGAGGAGGACCAGTTTAGAAACCACTTGGCCAAGCTGGACATCCGTAAGTCCATGGGCCCTGACAGGATGCACCCGCGAGTGCTGAGAGAGCTGACAGATGCTATTGCTAGACCACTCTCCGTCATCTTTGAAAGGTCATGGGGAGCAGGAGAGGTGCCTGAGGGCTGGAGGAAGACCAGCATCACTCCAATCTTCAAAAAAGGCAAGGAGGAGGACCCAGGGAGCTACAGGCCGGTTAGTCTCACTTCTGTCCCTGGGAAGGTGATGGAGCGACTCGTTCTGGATGTCATCTCCAAACACGTTGAAGAACAGGAAGTTATTGGAAGTGGTTAACACAGATTTACCAAGGGTAAATCAAGCTTGACCAATCCGATAGCCTTCTATGATGTTATAACTGGTTGGCTGGATGAGGGGAGAGCAGTAGATGTCATGTACCTTGACTTCAGCAAGA
>VZSZ01002971.1:1329805-1433359 GCA_013398815.1 Ibidorhyncha struthersii | reverse complement strand
ACCTTATTATTTCTTATAAGTATCTAAAGGGTGGGTTGAAGGAGGATGGAGCCAGGCTCTTTTCAGTGGTTCCCAGTGACAGGACGCGGGGCAACGGGCACAAGTTGGAACACAGGAAGTTCCACTCAAACACAAGGAAAAACTTCTTTACGGTTAGGGTGCAGAGCACTGAATAGGCTGCCCAGGGGGGTCGTGGAGTCTCCTTCTCTGGAGATTTTCAAGACCCGCCTGGATGCAGTCCTGAGTAATGTGCTCTAGGCAATCCTGCTTTAGCAGGGGAGTTGGACTAGATGATCTCTAGAGGTCCCTTCCAACTCTGAAAATTCCGTGATTCCATGATTTCTTTTTGGAAGCCACTGGTGGTATCTTCTTCATACTCTTTTTCTTATTTATCTAAATCCCTAATGCCTAGAGCCAAAAGTCAGGGAACACTGCTCATGTCTTTGACAGCCTCCCGTTACCCTTACTACGTGTCCACAATCACACCAAGAAAACGAAAATGGTGATGAGACTGAGAATGAATGAGTGGTGAGAAGAGATGTGGTGGCTTACCTGTCAGTTAGCCATCAGCTGTGATTATTCATTATAGATATACTTAAGTGATAAATTGAGTGTAAAATTATTGTGGCTTTTTCTAGAGGTTGTCAAAAATGGGGGGAATATAATGTAGAATTCATTTTCATTCAACAGAATCTACTATAAGGAAATGTTTATTCCGGTGTTTTTCATGTGTGGCATTCTGGTTTTGGAAATTGTAATTTAAGAATTTGGTTTTGTTTCTTACTCTTTATATTCTTTACACTGTTTTCTTTTTTCTTCTCCTTCCATGACCTCCAACTTTTTTCACTTGCTCTCCCTGCAAGACAGGTAGGAGGAAAACAATAAGTTTAAAAAAATCATAGGAAATAAAACCCGTACTTCTCCTCTTCTGGTATCCCTTTATTTTAAAGAAGAAAATTTCAGGAAAAAATCAGAGAGTTCTATTGTTTCATGTAATCAGGTTCAACTTAAAAATCCTGTCAAAACATTATAATTTAACATTAGCATGTAACTTGATTTATATAGCAAGTAAGACAATTGTGCCTGCTCTGAAGAGCTTGCAGCCTGTCAGGAGACAAGACAAGACACTAGGGGGGATTACACCATGAAGGAGAATAAATGAGATGAGTGACAGAGAAAGGAATACAAAAAACATGAGTTTAGGTGAATGGTGCAACACACATAATGTTAGCTCCTACGCTTTCTTTTCTCTTTTCAAAAAAGTCCTAATGTTTTTTAACTTACTAAACTCCTCTGTTAAAATTTTGCAAAACATATCAATGGTTTAAGAGCCACTGTTGTATTTCCACAAGTATACAATCATTTAATATCCATGAGCTTGGTAGGTAGTCAGTTGAAAATCAAGTTCCTAAACACAGGGTTGTTATTTTGCATTTTGGGACTCAATGTCCACTTGGCTCTGTACCACAACTTACTTTCGCAGAAAAGTGTTTTTGGTGGAGGATGATAGGGAGAGTTCGTAGAAAGAGTGGTTTAAAAGTGAATGTACTTCATGAAAAATCCTCTTGTAAGCAAGATCTTGGAAGATTATTTTGGGCGAGGATGAAGGTGTGATTTGAAATTGAAAGAAGTTGCAGTGCATAAATTATCAGGAACGAGGTTCTGGGTATGTTTGTGGAAGACGGACCAAAAGAAGGATAGTGAAATGAAGAACTGGCACAGAATTGAGAGTTCAGCCTTGCCTTCTTTCTTCCCTGAGCCACTGGCGTTCTCCTTTGCTTACCGTGTGCACCAACACCTCTAATATACCCCGTCAGCTCCCACAGGCTGACATATCCCATTCACTTCTTTAGGTGCTGTATCACCGGTATATACTTCCTTCTGTGCTCTTTTCATGTAGTCAGTCTTGAATAATTCTGTTCTTCGGAGTGATGTCACCAGGTAGCCAGGAAATAATTATGTATTAGCAAAAAATATGTCATCTAATGAAATAATTTTTACCTTGTTCTTACAATTAAAAATTCCAGCCATTGAGCTGCTCCAGATTTCACCATATAGTGTACTAAAACCCAGCAACAACTAAACTTCTCTCTCATGCTTTGTTTATAAGACAAGTCCACTCATAATGAGAGACAGTTTGGAACATGAAAGGAACGCACAAAATGTTTTTTTTGGGTAGCTGAAAGATGCAGGGAAGTACACTCCTGCCTGCGTGCATTAGTAGGTTAGCAGTGAATTTTGTGAACTGAAATGTAATATAGTTGTTTGAGAATTTATTATGAATGGCTGGAGAAATATCTATTTCTAATAACTGTATATCTTGCCTCACATTCCTGAAACGTTCCCAGAGCTTGGGGAAAAAATGTAGTGACTTTTTACATCTAAAAATAAGATATTTACTGAAGAAGTAATGAAATAGTAAAGGCATGCATTTCCCAGCCTTCAGATTTAACTAAAACTGCTCAAGCAAAAACTTGAGGCTGATAGGGGAATAAATTTAAGGACAGTAGAAAGAGGTATCCCATTCTAGAGTAACAGCAAAGAGTGAGCAGGTCTGTACTTATCAGAGGAGACTTGAGGCCTTCGTTAGTATTTTGAGGGGTGGCAGCTGCTCCTGCTCTATGTGATGTGAGTATGTAAGTGCTTGGCCCCCTCATTGATACAGGGTTTGGCTTCTTTTCTGGGAAAGGGCACTGTCTGAAGAGTTGTCTGTGAGTTTTAGTCTTGGCTCTTCCACTGGCAGGTTGTGTGACCCAGGGCATGGCACGGCGTTTAAGCGTATTCCTCGCTCTTTTGTGTTTTGTCTCCTGTGGGCACTAAGCTCCTCCAGACAGAGGCAATCTTTTGTTAGATGTTTGTAACAGGGCAGGACCCGATGCTGTCTTTGTTCCTTATTGCACCTTCCTCCAACTTCTTCACTGCTACCGTGTCTGTACCATGGGAGAAGTAATGTGGATGTACTGTCTATGAGTAGCACTTGTGAAAGAATTGCAACACAGGCAGGATATGCTTTTCTTCATAAAAAGAATTGCTAAATCCCTAAGATAAGCACAAGATAGCAGAGGATATTACCAAAGCATAACGATGCAAAGATTCATAATAGGTTACAGAAGCCTTTCAGATTTATTTGTTGGTTTTGCTTCTTAAAAATATTTTGGAGCGCCGGAAAAATGTAAAACCCTTTAAAGAGTGAACTAACAAAAAAACCAACCTGGTAAACAGGAGAGGCTAGCTTTGCACAGCTATGATCTGGTTTTAGGATTAATTTGGGTTTTTTTCCTTAGAATTCTGAAAAACTGCGTTAGCATGTGTTGATGTAGTAGTTGCTTTCTAGCATGGTCTCCTAAAGAATCCCAGAGGCATTACCTACACCACCGAAGCCAGGTGTTGTGACTGTGCTCGTGGCTGTGGGGACTTTAGCATGTTGTTCTCTCACAAGCATCTCCTTGATATAGCTACCAAATGAACCATAAAAGATAGGAATTGCCACAACAGACGAGGGTATGAGAATCTGCCTGGCTGCTCAGGGAGGTGAGAATAGTGGGATTTCTGAATTAGCATGAGGTTGTGGGAAGACGGGCTGAGGCTCATACCCGTGTGTGGAGAGAGGGGGAATGTGGGACAGTGCATGGAAGTTAATCTTCTAATATGTATGTTTTAGTACAAATCACTTGTAACTAAAAACTTTAATGGGCTGTAAAATCAACATTGTAGTGAGAAACTTCTTCCTTGTTCTTTTCTTTGCAGTTGAGAAATTTCATGATTTTATATTATTTCATAGCTGGGTCTTGAACAAAGTCTCGTCTTCTAGGGAGGTCTCTGTCAGAATGATACTGGGATTAGACTTTGAGCTACTAGTGGTGTGGAAGGAGCCAAACACCATTCACCCTGAGTCTTTGACCACTGTCTCTTTGTTCTGCATGTCTTCACGTGTTTAAGGTGCATTGCTTGGGTCACAGGATAACTCCCCAGAAAGTTTCAAGTCCAAGAAATGTTTCATTCAGCCTGTGATATGAAACAGAAAGTGGATTTCTCAGTTAAAGCAAAGGAAAATGTGAAACAATGGCATCCTCTGGGGAAAAAAAAATCCATGGAAGTCAGGAAATCTGTCGCACGTTGACAATAAATAAATAAATAGAGTAGTTGTGGCCTGGTGCTAGTGCAAAGACACTTGTGAACGGGGCTACCTGGGTGTGGACCTGTAGGTTCCCATTGCTTGGCTGCCTGGCCTTGAAAGACTGTGAGGAATCCGCCAGCAAAGCATTATTTAAGATGTTCTTAAATATAAGCAGGCACGCTTATTGAAGTTAAATACCTGTTAAGATGCTTTGCTAGCCCAGTTTTTTCCTGGCTTTCCATTATGGTATTTAATTCTTAACAGGAGATCAAAATGCTTGAGTGAAAAGATCTCTGTAAATAAGGTTGCATTATAAAAGGGAAAAATAAACATTAGTTGTATACACCAACACAGCTTATTTCTAACATTTCAAAAGCATGAGATAAATTTCTTTCCCTTTGTTTTCTGTTTCCTGTAACTTAGGCTTGATACCATTATAAACTTTAATTCAGTAATAGCTAATAATGATTATACAGAACAGCCTGCGTTGCCTTCTTAATTTGTCTTTTTTTTTCCCCAGTTCACTCAAAAAACACAATAAAGGAGGAAAACGTTTAGTCTTCCTCTCTTATGAAATGTACAGGAACATTTAGGTAGATTTTCCTGGTAAATTGTTCTGCCTTTTCCATGGTCTCATTTCAAGCGGCTGTTTTAATGCTACAAAAGTCATGCCTGCTACAAGAACATAGGAACATACAGAAATGCTCTGGTTATCCTTATTTGAGTGGAAAGTGCTTAAACATTTTATCATTTAGAGAAGCAATATAGTGCATGTAACATTTTTTTATTGTTTTTTACCAGTTTTCTTAATAGTTTTGTTGGTGGGTTAGTATGAAGTTTAACAAATCGTAAGATTGTAAACGTAAAGAGTGACCAAAAGTGAGCGCTCCATAACATTAAAACATGCCTGTCTCCATCTTGAATTCTGCCATCTCAGGTGATTTTCCTTTATAAGTGCTTGCAACTTTTTCTTAAACCTTTCTGGGGTCCCTTTATTTCATTCAGCACAATGCAGTTCTTACTAAAACTGAAGTAGTTTTCCCTCAGAAGCAAAACTGAATCACAAGTCATGAAGTGGAGCTGGCACAGGGATTTTGGAGGCTTGTATCTGATTTACTTAACTTCGCATGCTTTTTCCTGTTGTAGGATCAAACCCTGAAACTAACAAGGTATTTTTTTTCTCACCTACAAGAAAACACAGTAGTCAAGGGAGTGCCATTTCTGATCTGTGTGAGGTTCAGTTTACTAACAGTGATCAGAGTTTGGTTAACTTCATATTCTGGACAAGCTTGTAAATTTGTCCCCTTCTAATGCTGTGATCTTATCAAGGTTGTACTGTTTTCTGTTTCTTCTCCTCCACCCCCATCTTCTTTCTTTCTTTTTTTTTTTTTTGAAGTGCAGCCTTCTGATCAATGTGCACTTTTTTTTTTCCATTTCCCTAAATACATCATGAAAAAGGATGAGGTTTCCGCCTTAATTGCTTGTGCCTTTTATTCACATTCCTCTCTCAGCCAGAATTGTGAAAAGAGTGTTAGTAAAAGGCTGCACAATAGAGCTTTTCATTAGGCCTCAACAAGGCACACAAAAGAAGGCTTTTGGAAAGAGTGAATGCAGGACTTTAATTTGCAGGTGGAGAGTAGATAAAAGGTGCTGACGCCTCTATTATTCTCTTACTTAGGTGACCCCTACCCTGTTCAGCTGATCCCAACTACCATGGCAGCTGCTGCCGCAGCAACACCAGGCTTAGGCCCGCTCCAACTGCAGGTAAGTCCCAAAACAATGCCCGAGAGGCAAAGGTTAAGTAAATATGAAAACCAGTTTTCTCTTCCATTTGAACACAATGCAATTAACAGGGGGCTTTGGTCTGTTCTCTTCACGTGAAATTTCCATCTGAAGCGAAATGATCGTCAAATCATATACGTTTGCCTTTTACCGTGGGGGAAATTTTTGTTACGTTTGTGTGTCTTTATTGTCAGTTTGACTACTTTTAGGTTTGTACTTTGAATTTCTGCAGAGCAGTATGTTTGCTTGTCTTTTCCATGAGATAGTTCTGATGCAGGCTGGGAAAGCTGGAGAGGTATAAACCAGCAAAAGGAAACACGATGCCGGCCAGAAAAGCTCTGTCCTGACAAATACTTGAAAACTGCATAAAAGTCACTTAATGTGATTGTGTCCTTACACGCTGTAAGCTCTTCAGAGCGATGACTGGCCCCTCCTACAGTGTTTTATGGTACCTAGCACATTTTAGGCACTGCTGTAGTGCAGATAATTAGTGATTATAGTAATTTAACATAGGCAATTAGAAAACAGGTGGAAAGATACCAAAGAATTTTTTTTGAGTTACATTAAAGAGTTGACCTGGTAGCCACATGTGTCTGATTCAAAACTCCCAATATCATTCTAAATTTTGGAGGAGGTGTCCGTGGGTCTTAATGATGGCAGTGCAGATGTTCCGCAGGTATTCCTGATCAGCCTCACAACCCTGTCGAGTCATTGGAATTAAGACAATGTGATGTCCATCTCCACAGTTTGGATTTTGTTACGTGCCACGTATGCTTTGCTGGTAGGATGAAGCTGGCTAAAATTCGGGACTAAAATGGAACCAAGCTCCAAATCATCTCTAGTTCTGCAAAATCCAGATTGACACTCTTTTGTAGAAACAAAAAAAAATCCCATACTCTCCATTGCTAATTCGTCTCCCCGCTCATTATTATTTGCCAAGTCACATGGAACGGCAGAGCTTTATACCTGCTTGGAAAAGCTCAGCATTTATAAACAGTACATGTAAAATGCATTCTCAAACTCTGTTTGGCCGGCATCAGTGTGAAGTAGACTCTCTACAACATCAGATATTTCAGTTGTTTGGCCAGCATACGAGAGCGTGGGACATAGTTCTGGGGAAGATTTTTTTTTCTTTTTGTACTTTAACACAGTCAGCGGAAGTTAGCTGAGTTTCACAGAAATAGCTGCCAGTGTGTAAGCTGACACATTCCGTGCACCGCAGAGGTTAATACATTCATTCCTATTGTGCCTTTGTATGAAAAGCTACACTGTCTGTGTGTTAGTTTCTGATTCTGTGGGTCACAAATACCGTAGGCAGCTTAAGAATCATGGAGGCCATAAAAGTCATCCCTCTGAAATGAATTTTGAGGTGTAACATCAGTATTGGTCAAGTGCTTATAATAGCCAAACACACATGAACACAGATATGGAAGAAAGAGGGGAAAAAAGGAAAAACAAAAATGGAGCTAGCTAGCAATGAGAAAATAAAGGTCTAAGTCTAAATTCTCCTTATTTTTGCGATCATTCAAGCTAGTCCTAAAATAATGCATCAGTGCTCCAGTAAGTTGGGAGGATGGTTTCATTTCAGCACCAGGTTTGGGCTGTATCTCTGCATGTGGTGGGCTGAAGTATTCTGATTACAACAGGCTTTATCACAATGACAGTTTCCTTGTAAGAAGGTAGGCTTTGGGTAAATGTGACCGACTTCATAAATATCTTAAGATGAGTTAAGGTTGTGGAAAATTTGAAAAACTCAAAGGCTGCTTGTTTTTGTGCGAAGGAGAACATTAAAAAGAAAGTATTGACCAAATTCACCTGTGTTGTTTTGCTGCATGTTATTTAGTCTGGAATTAATAGGAGAGTTTGGCAGGCAGTCAGTGGAAGAGATTCAAATTACTAACTCTGTAGACTCCTTCAGATCTTTCAGACTTGATCTCTAAGGGTATGTATATGCTGGAAAAAATGTACAGTTGTCTGTCTTCACATCTTAACGGTGATTTTTAGCTATCAGCATAACCTGTCTAAAAGAAATTGGACATGCCTCTAATTTCTGCTGCCATTTGAAAGAGTCAGGTGGGCTAGATGTGCTTTGAGAAAGGTTTTATTATGCAATACTCAGAATGGACTCTCACTAACATGAGTGGAGCTGACTCCAGCGTAGCTGCTAGCCTAGAAGGATTGTGCCTTCCAAACTCTGTTCAAATCCAGTTTAGCTCACTGATGACTGTTTCTTCAGTCATGAAGAAACATTCATGGTGTTTGTCATGAGTAACTAACTGGTCCAAAACAACCTTTAAATAGCCTGAGTGAATGTACAGCCATTACAGTCTCTTTCAAGGAGGAACTCTTCTTACTTCAGACATCCCCCTACATTACATGTAACCATAGTGTTTGCTACAAACCCTCTGTCCTCTGGTCATCAGACAGTCAAAGGTCAGAAAAGTGCAATGTTCCCTCTTTTTCTTCTTTTTCTGTCTTCTCTATCACTGTCTTCCAGGCTTTGTATACTAAAAGCAGTAGTTTTCAAGGGAGATCAAAGAACCTGACACAATACTCAGCTTCTTGCTCCCAGCACAATTTGGTACACAACATTATCTTAGTGAAGACAAAGCCAAGGATTTTTTCTTGTTTGTTTGTACAGCGATAAACATGCCTTTATTATTTCATTAGAGAATTTTAAGTCCAGGCATGGCTTTACTAGTGTGCTGTGAGATCAACAGGAAGTACTTTTTTTATCCTTGGTTGTCAAAACTGAATTTTCTTTTTGTAAATGAAGTGCACACTGTATTCACAGAAGAACAGCTAACACCTGATGGTTTTCCTGTGGCAAAGATACCCTTTGTCAGTGACAATGTAATCTCTCATTTTGAAATGCCCGGCTGATTCCCACTGATGGGTTCGTAATCTGAAGCCCTCCGTTTCTCTCCCTGCCTTTGAGTCCCCACTGGAGTATACAGATTCTGTCATCTGATAGCCACCACAATTAGCCATACGTGATTGCTTTTATTTCCAGTATCCACAGAGAGACTAATGACTCAATAAGAATGGAAACTAAAACCTATATTGTTAGATGTCGGGAAAGGAGGGGATGGATGGGGCCGTGTTGGAGAAGCTGGAACTAACACGATGCATGCTTGAACCCGTCCTCTGATAAAGAGCTATCTATCAGCCCTGCATATTCACTCATACCCACAGTTAATGGCATAAATGCCATTTGAAAAAAACTTTTTAGCTTTCCTCTGTTAATGAGAAAATTCAGTCCCAAACATTGTGTGAGGTGTAATTTTAAAACACACCCTCATTCCAGTAAAATCTCTCTTGGTGAGCACGTGAGTTTCTCAAGTTGTTTTTTCCCTCCCATAAATTTCATATTGTCTTGTCCTTCAAGAGTGATGCAGCATGGTGATTCTGTTTCAAATGAATAAGAACAAAGCTGAACATAGCCTTGTCATTGTGTTTTACTGGATAAGGCTAATGAATCAAAAGTACTGCTTTACGCCTTGTATGAACATCATGTTTTCCTACATGGTTCAGCACATGAGGGAATTAAATTCCTCTATCTTGAAGATCAACCTTCAAAGCTGTAAGCATAGATATCATGTAACAAGTTTTACACAAAGTAAACTGAAGTGATTATTCTAATACCGGTCATCTTGGGCGTACCTAGTATGAAATAGATGTTTCCAGAAATCTGGGCAAATTGAGTATAAAATGGTATCTGACGGTTTCTTTTCTGAGAAAAAACAATTCCTGAGTGCTTACTCAGCATTAGGAAACAACAGACCCGATCGCCTGATCGGCAAATTGAGAGGAATCTGCACCATTGGGAGTGCGAATGGTTCAGATTTCCCAGATTGTTTGCTTGATAACCAAATAGTGACAAGGACTGATTAATTGGCAGTAATACAAATGCTGTATATACCCATAACTATATCGAAGGATAATGCTGGATGTATAATGACAGCTGCCCGTGTAGTGTTACTACAGGGACATTTTGTGTCCTGTCAAAACAGTATAGCAGTCTGACATAATACAGGCTTCCTACAAACATCTGCTCTTAGAAAAACACCCCAAAAAGTTTTGAGTGTCCACGTCCAAACTTTCTTCCCTCTTCATCTTAGCATGAAACAGGACATCGTGATTATTGGTGGTTGTGTTCAACATTATGACCAAACCTGTCAACTATATGCATCAAGAGAACCTCATGTCAACGTATAGTGTGTGAAAGAATTTTAGCTGGCTCTCAATTCTGAAGACCAGCCATTTGAAGAATCCTGATTGATCCTCTTTGCCTATTTGTATAAAGGTGATGAGCAGATTCAGACTTCAGACATACCTGGAAAAATAATTTGGCCAAGCTTTTTAGTCTGCACTTACTTTGTTAGGTATTTGGGTCTTTTTTTTTTTTTTTTCTTACTACAAACCTGTTCTTTTCAGTGGTGTGGGAAGATGCATACCAAGGACTGAATTTCAATGGAATTTAATATACATAGTCTGGACCGCATTTTTAGAAGAATTTGGGCCATACGTAGGCAGTGACATAAGTGGCTAGATTTTGAAAAAAAGATAAACCCATTCGGAGTTCAAGTGCTTCTCAAAGTTGTTCATCTTGCTGTTATTTCGGTGTCTGACTCATTACAGATTTTCCTTTGGAAAACCTTGCTTCTGGATATCTTAAGGGTCACATAAATATCTGTGGTCTCCACGTTTGTTTTACTTGAAGGAACCAGAAAGGATAGAACTGTTTAACAAGTATACAGTGACTGATCAGAAGATAGACTGTTCCAGTGGTCGTATGAGTATTACATAAAACATCTGTTGCCTATGAAACAAAAATAAAGCATGAGGACTGCCTGCTCAGTCAGATACCATTTTTTTTTTGGTCTTACGTACTAGCTTCCTTTTGGCTTCTGCACCATTGCAGGGATGAGCTACATCTCTCCACTTGCTAGTTCAGGTATTTCTCTGAAGTATCTCCTTAATTTTCATTTGAAATGTTGCTGATGACAGAACTTCCCCTTTCTCTTAAAGAGGTGGCCTTGTATTTTCATGCAATAATTGTCAAGCACGTTTAATTATTTTTTTTGCATATCTTTCTTTAATTTTTTACTGTAATCTGTAGACATAACCAGTTTTGACCAGATTAAGCAGTTGGCATTCCAGTGTTACACCACCTCAAATCTGTGAAAGAAGACCCTGAAAAAACTGTACGGACACTGTAGTGATATATCTGAATACTGAAAGCTTGATTCTTTCCTTGTATTGGGGAGCCAACTTTGCCAGAACTGCGAAGACATACGAATTATTTCTGATTGAGACGAAGAGTCTGATGCCCTGTTATTGTCTGTATGGAATGTAGCCAAGAGAAGGCAATACTTTATCCATTTTTCATTTACGCTGCAATCTACATTCATGACTTCTTTGGGATATTACTATAACCAATTCTTTGCCTACAAGGAGGTAAATTATTCCTTAGCAGTGCAAGGTTAGTCCTTCTGTTTGCTGGGCAGTATCTACCTTTAAATACCACCTAAGCTGGCTTTTCAACAGTGAGAGTCAGTATCCTTACACTGTTTGCTTTTCTACTTTACCTGTTCTCTTTAATAGGACTCTGACTTAATTTGTAGGGAATGAATCATTAGTGCACAATTTAATTACAATATTATAATACTCATGCAATCCACTTAAGCATAAAAAAGTAGAATTAGTTTTTCACTGCAAGCACACACATCTGGGGAAAAAAACAGCTAAGTACATGAAAAGCGACATTTCTCATTAGCATAACCAAAAGATGGCAGTTGTCCATCTGCCATTAGCTCAGTGTATAGCAATGCTGTTTCTGATGGCCATCACAAATAATGGTAATAATAGGAGTAATAAAACAACATAATACGTACACATTTTAGTTGGATGCCCTTTTAAATAGTTTTAAAAATTGCCATGTTCATGCAGATTCTATATTCCCTACTTCTGTCCACTGCTTGTTTCTGGCTTTGTAAGTAAATGTGTTGGCCACTAGATATTTGCCACCTGTTCTGCAAATGAGTAGCCAAGATGGCCGTTTTAAAAGAGATCTTTGAAGACCAAGGTCCAGTTATTCAGCTAGAAAAATGGGGTATAGTACTCGTCATGTAAGTGAAGCTGCAATGATCTAAACTGGGTGAAGAGCTCTGTGTGGGTGTGGGGTAGTTGTTTCCAAAAATTTGAACTTTCCGAGATTTCTTACTTATTAGGAAGTCTTAGTGATGATTTTAAAATTCTCCTTAAAATGTATGAATAGGGTGGGGGATGAGAAGCTGTTGATGCCAAGAGCATTTTTGAGCAATCCCTGTGTTTTTAAATGGAAAAAGTTCCTCCCAATTAACTCAAAAACAAGCCTCACAACACCAGGATGCAACTAGTCCTCACTTTCCGGATACCTGCTGAGAGCTAGAGATTGTGATAGATTGTGTAAAAGCATGAAGCGCAGAACATATCAGCTCAAATAAATCTTGTTCATAGTGGGTAAATGTGCTTTGTAGTTGGTGTCTAAATAGCCCATACTTGCCTTTGATATAATCTTATGCAATGTTACGGGTAAATTCAGTATATTCTATCAAAATAGATTTGAATGAAAAGCTTGATCACATCATCTTATTGGAATCCAATCAATTTATGAAAGACAATCATTATGTCAGACTATATATAAATGCTTTGTAGTTTATTGAGCACTGTGAGTGTCTGAACATATGCACAGTGGACATTTACAGGCAGTAAATACACATGGTAGAACAGTATCATGACTACTCTGTGGGTTGTCGGATTATAACTCCCTCCCCAGACCTCCAGGGGAAGAATTAGCAGTGGTAGCGTATTCATTTTATCTAGATTAACAGTCCTTTCTTCATAACTTTCAGATTCCATCCATATCTATGAAAAATGAAAAAGACTGAAAAATGACCAGCCAGTAGTAACTCAGGCCTGCTGTTTGCGAGCAGACCTCTGTCTGCATGAGTGAGTTTTCTTGTAGGTTAAAGAGACTGAATTCCCTCTTCCCCCTCCCGCCGACCCTGAGCCTGCAGGGCAGACAGACAGAAGCACACATATGATTAATACAGCACAGCTGCAGTAGTGACTCATTTGCATATGTATTAATAGAGGCAAAAACAACAATTCAATTACATACAGAGACATTCTGCATACTAAAGAACATATGCAAATAGCCTGGAAAAAGTGCAGCCAGCGTTTTCTCCGAGTTTCCTGAGCCCATATGGGCTAGCATCAGAGCCTAGCAGTTTTCAAGAAATCCCCTTTAGGAAGAACCTGTTACAAGATGCTTATACAGCTATTACTCCTCCTCCCCCCACCCCCCGGGTTCCCAGAAGGCATTTGACATTTGGACAATGGAAGTAGCACAAGCAGTGTCTTTTCCACGTTATTTCCTATTTGCCAGCCTTCAGCTTCATATTGTTGTCTCTTTATGTATAAGCCCCAGCATGAAGAAACCCAGTCCTTCACCTCGTCTTCCATATGCACACATTCATTCTATTTTTCTTCCTCCTCATCTTGTGTGTTATTTCCATTTTCCTTTGTCTTTCTCTCTTACAAGCTTTCTCTTATCTTCCTGACTTCTGTGAATTAGCAAAAGACAACCATTTCTGTGCCTTTTTCTTGTAGTGACCTTAAATATCTCATAATAGTATAATTCAGTGATTTTCTGCTAGGGGGCCATTAATACTTTTAATGGGTCTGAAAGGTGTCTCAGAAAAGTTAACCTGTTGTATATAGGCATTTATATCATGATACCTTGGTCTTTGTCTCTACTAAGAAGGTTGTGGAGTTCTCAAACCAAAAAGGTTGAAAGTCACAGGTTCGTACTACAGGTGGTGCAGATCTTCATCACTGGTACAGAATCTGATTCTAGTAGTAGAAACAGATGTTCTCTGAATCTCATGGGAATTTAATAGGCAATAGTTTTGAGCATCTCTCAAGAGCAGGTTGAAAGGATTCCAGCACTGGAACTTAGATTATAGGAAGGCTTGATTAAGCTGTAGTTTCTTTGTAAATTATTCCTTACATTAGTTTGTGTTACAGCTAAAACACCAAGTATATTTATTGTGGGTATTAGATGTATATACTCAGTATACTTCTTCACATGAGCCATTCACACACAGTGGTATGCAACAAAATATTCAGCTGTGATCCATACCCAGTACACTAATTTCTGGAAAAGTGTGACATTTGATGTTGTCCTTCATGGACTGGATAAATAGAGCTCTATTTCAACTTGAAAAGAGATAACAAGTCACTAAAAACTTTTGGAAACCTGACAAAGCCATTAAGATGCCCAACTGTCTTGTTTGGGTGGCAACCCTCTGTGTTTCAAGCAGTCTAAATTACTGACCATTTGTTTGAAACATCTCTGCGGTGTGAGCAGGGAAAAATAGGTCATGCAAGAAAGAGTGCGTAACTGTCTGGCAAGCATACTTGCGAGGTCAGGTCATCCTTAATTTCTTTTCTCTCACAAAAATGTTACACTTCTCTCTTTTTGGGGTTAGCCTGACAGACGGAAGCAGATTACTCCTTGATTATTTATAAGGCATTAATTTTAGATGAATATTGCTGAAGTAACTGACATCATAAGTAGTTTTAGCAGCCGGCAGAAGAGCTTGTTTGCAGATTGGAATATGACAGTCTTCACTTACACAACGTCCTGTCTAGGACAAAGTCTAAGTGTACAACAGAAAAGAAGACTCAAGGAGTGGAGGCATATATATCAGCTAAGATGTTGTTTATTCTCCTCTGCAATGTAACTGGGACTTTGGATGGTTGGAGCGATGGTAGCACTGTTATGAGTTCAACCAGCTGCAAGACAAAACCTGTGTCAACATGGCAGCAATGGCAACACCTGTCTGCCAGAGACTGAAACCATGGGTGGCAGTGGGAGGACATCTGAGAAGTGTCTCAACGCTGCCCCGAATTAGCTACTGTAGAGAAAGAAGGAAATAGCCACATCTGTACGTACACCCTGAGATGACTGAAACGATGCCTCCCTCCCTACCTTGGCAACGGAACAAACCTGTGAAGTGTTTGTGTTTCAGAGTGCGGTGTTTCATGGCTTATGTTCGTTTGGAATTAATTCTCCCTGGAAAGGTCTGTACGAAAAATCTGGTAACAAAACCGAAAAAACATTTTTTTTTTCATTTTTTTTTCTACTTTGTGCCCTTTGCACATTCCAGACACCGGGTTTTGAAATAGTTGGCTTGCACTACTGCTTTTCCTATTATGTTGTTTGCTCTTTTCAGAGGGATGTTGCTGAAAAGAAGATTATATAATCATGCAAATAAGATTGCATAATCCTGAGCAAATGAGATGGGGGGGACACAAGGGGACAGGGGGGGTGGGGAACCCCACCAAGTAGGGTTGCCTGGCAGTGGG
Organism: Ibidorhyncha struthersii; assembly: GCA_013398815.1. Taxonomy (NCBI): domain Eukaryota; kingdom Metazoa; phylum Chordata; class Aves; order Charadriiformes; family Charadriidae; genus Ibidorhyncha; species Ibidorhyncha struthersii. The sequence goes on along the minus strand of VZSZ01002971.1, from coordinate 1,418,043 downwards.
GAGACTCGCTCAGACACCATAAACTGGGGGGTTATGGGCTTCCTGTAAGGAAGCAATGCAAGCTGCAGTCAGACTAGTGATTTTTTCTGGATATTTTTGGAATTCATTGTCTTCATGCTGAGCTCTGCCAATAGTGTGTATTTACAGTGCCTCAGCAGAACGTCGTGACAGACAAACACAGAGAAAAACTGCAAATCACTGACATGCACACTCTTCAGAGCTTGTGGAACAATGCTACAAATAACAAATAACAACAGTGAGAAAAGCTGACTTACACAAAGCTAACTACTTACTGACACTCACTCACTCCTTCAGGTCCACAAATCAAATTACTACCTGTTATGCATCCCAGAAGTTAACACAAGAAAACCTCCCTTGAAATCGTGCTAGCTGTGTTGTACCTAGGTCGTATGACATGGTTTTGTTGTTAGATGCCAATTGGTATAATATATGAACGCATAAAAATTTTGATTTATGGCTCATTTCTTATTACAGTCTTGTTTATGACAGTTCTTTAGTCTCCAAAGTTTTAGGTTATTTCCAGTTGACAAGGCAGAGTGGGATAGAAATAAACAAATAGGATAGTAAATGTGTACACAGGGAGAGTATCACTGGCCAGTGATATAAATTGCATACGGCAAGAACAGTGCAAGCCATTAAAAGTTCTTGTGCTCTTATTCTCATCCTGTCTTTCTTATATCTGATTCCTTGCCCGGGTTAACTGTTACCAGCCAGGATTATTTCGGCATCTTTTATGAATAGAGGCTAATAATTAGGCACAGTTTGAAACTGTGAAATACATAGTTACTCTAGACTATAGTTCTAACGACTGAGGTCAGGATGCTTGTTCTGTTTGTGTTCTTTCCATAGTTGTCAATTGAACTTAGCTCAAGATATCATGGTATTTGGAGGGGTAACTTTCAGAGTGTTAATTATTCTGTTGTGCCTGGACACCATAAGCCTGTTTCCAAGGTTAAGTCAGAGTGCAGTTATTACCCCAGTACCGAGGCTGAGTTTCCTCAAATTCCTTTTCTCCTTTCAGAGGTTCTTCACGTTTTCCACTCCAGTGGATTTTGTAAGATCAGTCTGAACAAGAAAATTTGGAGGCCACAGTACCTGTAGTTCCTAGTGGTCCTCGAGATGAGCTTTTATGTTTGTAACCCACATGAGCTCTGCTGATCTCTTGCGTTTGAGTCTGATTCCTGGACTAGCTTCTAAGCATCCCTTTCACTTTGCAGAACTGACTTTTTTGCTTGCTATTATTACCAACGGTCTGTTTCTGTTCCTGTCCATTCATTAGATAGCTAAGGAGGAAAGTGTTGCAGACTACTGGATTTACACCCCTTAACCCCTTAGCCATAGAGACTGGTCACATCACAGATAACTTACCTGACCAGAAACCTATAGCAAGTTTAAATCGCCTGTCTCAGAGACTGACAGACTCTAGAACTACAGAGAGCAGGGCTGTCAGCAAGCTACCGCCTGAGTTGTCTTTCCCTAATGGACAAACATATAAATCAAACAAACTAAAAAGCAAAATAAGAACTATGTATACAAGAAAGAAAAACGTTTTTAAAAGTCAATGTGTTTTTGAGCTGGTAGAAGCTTTGAAGTCAGTATCCTGTGATTATCAATGCAACAGGAAAGCAATAAGAAAGTTTCAAATGCTCTCACATTAGTAGAAATGGAGATTTTTAAAAGTGTTTTCCAGCTATATCTGCACCCCTACGTCTTGCTGTTTAGAGTGATTGCTCTCCATATTTAAAATCTGCACTGCAGCAGAACCCTCCAGCCGTTCCGCGAGCTGTACTTCGGTTTAGTCACCACAGCTGTGCCACATACTGCACCAGCGGCAGCTGACAGGCACGGTCTGTTTGTGGCATGTTGAGGGAGTCAGATTGTCTTTGGGGACTGCTGCGGAGTGGCTTTTTTCAGCTCCTTCCTATAGGTGCAGTATCTGTTTCTCCCAGAGGGGCCCGTGACTGCCAGTTTGTGTTAATCACTCAGAGACGTGGGGTGCCACGAGGGTGGTACCCGTCCCCCCACCTGATGCACTCAGGGACCCGAAGAGCAGCATCCCTGCTTGCCTCCCTATGGGTGCTGTGCCAGGAAAGGCCAGCTGTCCCCCAGCGGACCTGGGCAACAAGGCCGGCGGCTCTCTGCTCTTCTGAAGGTGATGTGTCCACTCTGCAGGTTACACTTCTCTCCATGCTGGAGTGTGAAAATAGCATCTGGCAACAAAGCCTTTTCTTTTTCTTTTCCTAATTTTTTTTTCCCTTTCATGGCTCAAAACACTCTTTACAAATTATAACAGTGTGTTCTCCATTAATGCACCAAAACATTACAGCCTGTGATAGTGTTATTAAAGTGTTTTGGGCCATTACCATAGAATACAGCAGCATATTTATTTCATTAAGGGAACCAAATGGATCTAGCTGAATTTGGCAAAAGAACATAGCTGAAGGCCTACTTTATATCTGATGTTGATTTTACCGTTAAACTCTGAACTTCTGAAAATTAGAAAGTTCACAATAGAAACACCAATAGGTGTGCTACATTTTGTAGTAGGTTAAACTGTCCTTAACTACCTCTTACTTTCTCCACAGTAGTTCTGCATTGGTATTTGTTCAATATTCCAATATTTACTTTACAAACTCAGGGCTTATTGATGTTTAGGGTAAGCAGTATGTTATGTATCCGTAGCTTACATTTAACTCACTGTCCTGCTGTGTCACCAATAGCTGCCTTGGAATATAGTTCCTTTTAGGCCAGTGAACCCTACTCATCCCATTCCCATTCTCAAGGCAGCCTTGCTTCTTCGATACACTGATCTGATATATACTGGTGGCGAAAGTAGTTTGGGCAGTATATATCAGTGCATGTTTGGATAAGATTTTTAAAGAGGCCTGAAGGGATTTGGGAGCCCAGCAATAATTCATTTCTTACGGTGGCTTTGAAATTAGGATATGCAACATTCACACTTAATCCTTCCTCCTTTCCACAGCTGTTTTATTTTTCCTGTGATTAGTTTTGTGGAAAGGAAACAGTCACCAAAATTATATCAGAATGTTTGATGGTGAGGTGGCATTCATTCAGTAACTCAGTTTTCACTGGATACAGTGAAAGATGCGTGTATTCAGCATTTCCTACCTCTAGTCCAAGCTGGCCAAGCTCACATTTGTGTGGTAGCTTGTATTTCAGTGCATAGTGCTTGCTTTCACTTTAAGTGGGAAAAAGAGAGAACGAGCATAATTTCCCAGCATTTTGGGTTGTGTACCAGGATGTCATATCCCATATACTCGTGCATTAGAGTTTCATTATTGCACAGGTGTGGGACTCTAACCAAACTGAATGCTGCCCCAAAAGCAGTGTTGGGCACCTTGATTTTTATCATACTGTGTGAACATGGGCAGATGAACTTGTATACGTGACCTGAGCTCAGACAGAAGAAGTTAGAGAAGAGGAGGGTCTAAAATGAGTCATGGCCTACCCAGTTAAAACTCAAAGTGTTATGCTTAAATTTAGGCATTTTCTTAAGTCTGATTGATTTTTTTTTTTTTTTTTTTTGCATCAGTTCATTCAGATAACTTAATTTCACTTCACATTAATCACTGCTGAATCAGGTCCTTAATGGATGTAGGATAAGTAGGTGCTTGCACATCAGATGTTTCTTTCGTATCACTGGGTGGCATTACAGGTTTGATTTCACTAAAAGGTATTGTTCACGATCAAGTGTAGAAAGGAATGAATATTAAAAACAAGGAAATGTTAGATTAAAAAAAAACTGATTTGTCACTTTGCTCATTGACTATGAACTGAATAGACTTCTAACCCTTAAAATACTTTCTCCCCCCTTTCCCTTTTTATTGCCTGGAATCTTAAGAGCTTTATCATTTGCAGTCATAAAATGAAAATATACACCAAACCCTCAAAGGGCAAGTATGAAATTAAATTATATTTGGGCAGCTGTAACCTTTTAAAACGATCAGATTCCAGTTAATGTATTTCTTCCTGTTCCGAGTGCTGCCATGGTGTTTGATGGTGGGAAGCAGTCCAAAGGGCATTGGGAGATAATAAATTCACTGGAAATTTCACCCTGAGGCGAGCCTCGATACACCAAGGCTTCCATTTAGCGGGACTGACCTAAAAATCTTGTCACATCCAAAGGTCACTTAGGTTGGGGTTGGTGTGTCCCATCTATCTTTCCCTAGTGCAAAGAATGACAGCTGAGCTCATAAACAGCCATCGGAATATGGAAGACAAGCAGGGGGAGAGGGAGGAGAGGGAGGAAGGATAATACCGCTGACAACTTCTTAGATTTCCTCTAGGCCGATGAGAATAGATACCATCTTTGGGGTTGCTTGTTTCTGCTAGTGCAGAAATGGCAATTCAATTTAAAGAGGTTACAGTTAACTGCAGAAGTCTAAAACGAGTGATTCCCCCCCACATCTGCCAATGCCATATAATCCTGCTAGTACACATTATACTGTCCCTGAACATTTCACACTTGTTACCAGTTTATACAACGCTTAATTTTCAAGGATGGTCAAAAGTCTAAAGAGCTGTCAGTGATGACACTGGTAAGTGTCATCTATAAGAACAATGATTCTAAGGGAAATAATTTGGACAATGACACTAATTATAAACAACACTGGAAAGTTAGATATTTTCAATCTTATGAGAAAATCTGTGATGTACGTCCTCTAGGACATTACTTATCCTAAGCTCATTAAAATCGATATAATCCTCCTGCACGGTAAATTGAAGCAAAAGGCCTTTAAGGATGACTGTTGTCTTCCTTACTTCTGCAATGGGAAGCTCCAGTGGATTGTTTCTATGCTTGCAGTATATTAAATACTGGGGACAGGGCTCGGAGTTGCATAACAGAAGTATATTTGAAGGACAAAGATCTAACTTACCATAATTGGTCGTTCTTAATTGGGGATGAGCCGTGCAGCATATGTCCATTGTATCCTAATGGTGTGAATCTCCTCCTCAAAATTCCCTAAGAGGAGGATGAGAGAGGCTGTCTGCCAGTCACTGCTGGGATGCAGGTGGCAAAGATTCCCTCTTCTGCATCCTGTCTTGGTTCGAAAAAGAAATCCTAGTTGGTAGTCAGTGTCCTTCTGAAATGCAGTAACACCCCATTGTTGGAAGAAAGATACCGTGTATGGTATAAGCATTGGTCTGATTCTTTTTGTAACATTAAATTGAAGATAAAATTTAAAAAGAAATCAATATATAAAATCAGCGTAACCTTGGACATAAGAGGAAAAAAATCAGAGTGAAACACCCATGTTCCAAAATTTGCAAAATATTGAAGAAGTTAGGTATCTGACTCCGCCTGGGAATTTGCTGACGTCTCTCTGAGAATTTTAGTAAATCAGATCCTTCTGAAGAGGATTGTAAATTGTATGTTCCTTTGCTTGTTAAAACTAAATAGAGTATAACTGTTATTTGCAGAAGGATTTCACACATTCTTACAAACATACTATATTTGAGGCAAACACAGTAAAGAAGGGCAAGATTGGCCAGCTGTCAGTGTTTGTCTTGATTTTCCTTGGGTTCACACTGTACTTTATGTTAACATATATGTTCTCTACACAAATCCAAAGTAATTTGCAGGCAACTTTGGGGGAGCTATATGCCCTTTCCCACATGTTCTGTGCTGCAAGTGTAGCTATATGATTTTGAGGAAGACGAAGTCACTTTCCATCTTACTTGTGTAACAAGAAAAAAGCAAATGTGTATTTTTCATGAACTTCAGAGAGGACAGCTGTATTTCACTTTAAAAAATTCAACTCCTAACACAAAATTTTAAAAATTACGTAGAAGTCCTGAGCACAGACTAGCTAGTTTTTTTCCTGGTTTGTATTCAGGATGGTGTGATGAGAATCATCTTCAGCCATGGATGCCTAACGTGTATAATTGATCTAGCCTAAAGTTGCAGGTTCCATTCTAGTTTTTATAAAGGGAAGTCAGGGTGGTTAGCTCAGACCTATTCAGGTGAATTCCCCACTTACCCCCACTTTGTGTCACTTTTCTACTGTGGTTTAGTTTCCTTTTTTTATTTGCCCAGGTAATTCCAGTTAGTAAGCAAGTAAGAGTGGACAAGTCAGAATATTTCTGTGATTGCTGGTAGGACATGGAGCCTCAAGGCCAACTGACTTTGTATTTCTGTAGTGGTTGGAATTTGTGAAAGACACTGAGTTGGACTTAGTGCAGACAACTTTTTAACCACCAAATATGTGTAGCTTCCCTGTGTTAGTTGAGCTTTCCGTCCTTGGGAAGAGGAGATATTCTGTTGTGCTGGTCAGTGCATTGCTTCCCTACGTTTTCATAGTGATATTCAGTCCACTTTGTGCCAGATGACTTTGGACAATGACGGTGATCCCGAAGTATGTTAATGTTCTTAAATACATGATGGAAAGATAGATGGTGAGAATAAGGATTGTATATAATGCCTGCAATATTGGGAAGTGCTTTTATGTTACCTTAGGTGCCCCTTTTATTGTAGTGAACGTGATCACTTTGATCATAGCCTGTTTTATGCCATGATATTAACTGGAGAAGTTGAGAGATATTTTACAGTTGCTGACTTTGGCAAAAACAAGACGTGTCCCTGCGTAATGGAGGACTGTACTGTTTCTTGCATTATTCATGCTTCCCACGCTGGAGTCGCAAACACTGGGTAATGTTAATACTTGTCATGGAAAAAATTAATTGTCAGAAATGTTTACTATATTAGCGGTAGATGGGAGGGTCCACAAGAGACCTTCCTTGTTCTGGATTGAAATGTGACACATAATTAGCGATAAACAAAGGCACTGTATGGAGTGGACCGTTGCTATATGGAGAGAAGCGAGGAGGTTCCCTGCTTGATATTCCCAGTCTTTGCCGAAATGGAGATATATTTACCAGTTGCTAACTGAAGAAGCAATGAGTACTGTTCACCCTCCCACTGTAATGAACAGCCAGTCTTGGAGCAGCATAAAAAGGGTCAATCAAATAGGTCGTACATCATATGAGGAGGCAGATGTTAGAACATATTGTAATGGATTGCTGTGCAGTATGTGAAGATAGCTTGTGGAGTACAGGGATGGGGGAAGAGAAGCTATCAGCGATGCTTTCTGTCATGGTCACTGTAAATAACCAATTTTTGAGGAAAACTTCTGAACGCAGGACAGCAAAGGATTGGCATTCATGCAATGTTAGACTTGTGTGTAGAAAGGTAGAGGTAGAAAAGGAATAGAAGCATGAGTCCCTCTGTAATACTCCGTGTGATATGAATATGCCTACGTATTATCTGTGTTCTGCCAAAGTCAGTGTTAGCCTTGGAACATGAGAGTATTTTACCTGAAAAAAAACTACAGAGCTTCACACTATATTAAACACAAAACTGTTAAAAGAGCTTCTATTTTAGTAGCGCCCCTAATTCACAACCACTCAAACACCTCCTCGTTCGTTAACCCCATCATCAGACCCAAGTAACTCAAGTGAAATGAGATGGCATTAGGAATGAGGTAATGAACAAAGATTTCTGGATAATGTTATTACTTCATGATAGCAGCTCTTGTTAGTGTGACTACAGTTAAGAGCTTCTCGGTATTTCCATTGCAAACTCTTTGGTACTCCCACCCCTTCTGTTTTACAGACAGCTACTCAGCCAGAAGCAATTTAAAATTTGATTTTATATCAATTTTGGTTGTTGTTTTGAATTGAAAAGAGTTTAGTGTTTTGGTACGGCTTTCTAAAACATAAAAATTGCTGGTTTTTTCCTTCCTAATCCGAATTTCCAGATGAAGAATTTAAAGTATGGATTAGCTCTTTTTATAACCCAGCCACATTATTAACAATTGAAAAATGTCTCCTAAGCATGCACAGTAATTTCAGTATTTAATGTTTTTGGACAAGCAGATCCACCTTTATGTTAAAAAAAATCCATACTAAAAATAGGCATGTAGGGGACAATTTTCGAAAAGCACTGTTTTCACTCAGGAGTTTACATTTCTTCATGTGTTTTTTTTTTTTAAGAAGTTGCTCAGTGTCTCAAAAAAATTGTGAAAATCAACTTTAATAAATAGGGATGGATCAGTGTACTAATGGATTAGACAGCTTGTTATTAGTTAAGTAGTGTTAATATAGTACACACCACTGGTTGTAGAATATGTGTCTATGTAGAATCCTTTAAGAGATGAGTTAGAGGTTACAGCCCTGTTGCCAATGAGTGGCATCCTTTTTGCTTAAAAATACAGGAGTTTGGAGAGATGTATTTCCACAAAAATGATCAGAGGGATGGAACATGTCTCATAAGAGGACAGGCTGAGAGAGTTGGGGTTATTCAGCGCGGAGAAGAGGAGGCTTCAGGGAGACCTTATTGTGGTCTTTCAGTACTTAAAGGGGGCTTATAAGAAAGATAGGGACAAACTTTTTAGCAGGGCCTCTTGCTATAGGACAAGGGGTAATGCTTTTAAGCTAAAAGAGCGTAGATATAAGGCAGAAGTGTTTTACAGTGAGGGTGGTGAAACACTGGAACAGGTTGCCCAGAGTGGTGGTGGATGCACCATCCCTGGAAACATTCAAGGTCAGGCTGGATGGGGCTCTGAGCAACCTGATCTAGCTGAAGATGTCACTGCTTATTGCAGAGGGGTTGAACTAAATGACCTGTAAAGGTCCCTTCAAACCCAAACTATTCTATGATTTTATGATTTACGCCATCTAGACTTTAGAGCAAAATGCTGTAGAGTTAAAGGAGAGAGAGGACACTTCCATAGTGTCCGGTAAGCTGGAAGAGTCTGGGACTTAACAGCTTTCATCAGGATGGAAGGGTGGCAGTGGAGAAATATGGAGAAGGTTGCATTTCCCTTGCTGCTATGGTTTGAGAAACCAATAACAATTTATTGTCATTTAGACAATCATTGTATCACCCGATGACCCCTCCCCACCCAGGAAGGGGAATCAGGAAATATCAAGGAAGTCTGGGGGTTGAAATATAAACAGATTTAATTGAATAAGACTGGATGTTTAACATTAATAATATTAAAGAACCAATATTGATCCGGATACCAATACAAAATATACAGAGATTATACGCAGCCAACTACATCGGTAGGAAGCTGTGCACTCCCAGCAGTGGACAGCAAATGTGGGACACTGCGAGCACTGCGGCTTCAGGAGGAAGGGAAGGCCTCAAGGGTCCAGAACCAGGGCAAGAAGTTCTTAGGATGGCAGCCATCAAGGGAGAGAGAGGCTTCGTAGCAAACTTTCTAATTTATGTTGAATGTGATGCTCATGGTATGAAATAATCCTGTTGGCCAGCTTGGGTCAAGTGCTCAGGTCTCGCTCTTCCTCATCCTGGCACCTTGCAAGCTCAAAAACACTGAGACCTTGAAACCTGCATACCACAGCTGGCTATAAAGTAAATATTTTCACGAATTCCAACACTAGAGTCTTCTAAAAGCGCAGTCTTCCCAAGTATTAGAAGAGAAGTTAGTCGTGTGTTGCTCCAACCAGGACACTTGGTCAGTTTGATACTCACAAGTAGAAAACTCACACTTGATAATGGGAATATGAGGCTCCAGCAGCTCTTTGTTATCGGTATGAATTGCTAAAACTAGAAGCAGCCGTTGTATTCCTCTTACCTGAATATAAAGTTCCAGAGTTCATCATATAAGCTTTTCTTGTGCTTGGGTGATGCATAGCATGTGAGGAACATTAAAGTTAAAGATGTAATTCCCTTTGACCTTCAGTCTTGTTATTGTGCCTACAGCTTCTTAAACCTCGAGTACAGCATGTGCCGGCAGAGGCATATTGGCGTGAGTTTCAGGCTAGATTTAAGGCTTTTCATGCGTGGGCTGAAGTCCTGACCATGCAGTGTCATTGGACCTTAGTGTTTGCGGTTTCATTGTAGTGAGAGTCAGAAACTGAATCCTGAGGGATTTCAAATGTTTTCAGAGACCACTTTTGGGGAACAAAGTCTCTAAGAATTAAACTTCTGTACGTGTCCTAATGGAATATGCAAAGTGTCACTCTTCCCATTACATCAGTGTAAGCATGGAAATAATGAGATGAACCAGAAAACAGCTTCTTATGTTATTTCCTGAGAAGTTTGCCAAAGCTTCACAGAGGTTTCAGGCTCTCTGGAGTTTTATGGGCTCCATTGGAGAGGGAGTTTTACAGACCACACCCATTTTTATTGTAAAATCAAAGAGTGAAAAGATTGAACATCTATTGAGTTGTTTCTACTACTTCATTTTGTTAAAGGGGGACTTCTATATAAAGTAGCAAACTCCAAAATAATGAAATTAACAGAGTGCTTTTCTACTCTCTCAGCTTTCCTCGGCAATTTTGTTAACAAATAATGGCTCTTTCCTCCACACACTCTTTGTAGCCTTTCATCTCCTAACCTGAATCATCCGGGTTCAACAAAGATGCGTTTGTTTTTTTAAGCATCTAAGTTCTCCAGCTTATAGAAATAGGGCTAGTTTGAAGGTAGGCACTTCTGTGAGTTTAAACTGGATAGGACTCACTGTTGAGAACATTAGGAGTCTGACCAGAGCAAAACTCAGCTCGCTTCTGGTTTGGAATACAAACCAGGTTTGCTCAGATTCAGCGAGGCTCAAAACGTTCTAGATCAAGGTTGGGCCAATTTCTACATCCTTGGTTGGAATTACAGTTTCCTTACAGGTCTAGTAATTTTGATCGACCTTTTCTTTGTCTTTAGTAATACCTAGAACACAAACATTCTGTTTTAGAAGGAGAGGAGCATTCCATGTGGGTTAAAGCCAAAGGAAAAGTACATGTGAGCTGGAGCTTTCCACAGTTCTTGTCGTGTATTCTGCTCTTATGGGAAGGGGACACAGTGTGCTGCTGGGAAGGAGAATTGGTGCCCTGTATTGATACCATGACTTCACAATGGGATCCCATAGGATGAGGTAGGACTTGTTAGCTTTCTGGAGGACTTGGATAATGAGCATGTAAGGGAATGGACATGAATGAAAATTACATAAGACATGAATTGCTGTTGAACGCTGACAGAACTTATGTGAAAGTTTTCTGCAGTACAGAAACCCTTGAACTGGAAAGCTAGCACTGCAGGACTGACCTTCTTCTCCCCAAAATAATAACCTTGCTCTACTTTCTCCACCTCCAAAAATAAAAATAAAATAAAATAACTGCTGCAGCTGAATAAAGATGCCATGTCACATCCTATTAGCGCTCCTTGCTAAGGAAAACGGGAAGGGGGGTGATGGGGGGAGATCTCTTCAGAACTATTCTAGGAATCAGTTTGTTTTAGTTTAGCCCTTGGAATAAGTACATTTTCTTCTGCAGCTCAGATGGTCTATCCATCACTGGTTCCTCCCTTTCAATATTCTTCTTCTACCCGTACTTCCTCCTTTATGTGTTCTTTTCAGGGAGGCTTGGCACAAGGGAAGCAGCTCAAATGCAGTCCTTAGTTCCCCTTTAAGGCACAAATGTCACATTCTTTCCTCGCTACCCAAAGTGGAAGAGAGCTGTGGCTCTCCAAGCCTGTGAAAGTGAGCTCTGTTGAAAGTTGCTTACGACAGACTAAGAGTTTGTCACACTCTGTCTCCTGCGCCGTTATACAGACCCTTTGACCACATAATACAACTTAGTTCAAAGAGCAAATTGAGCTTTAGAATGAGCTGAGTAGATGTCACTGAGCTCCTGTACAAGTCAGATGACCAAGGAATAACATTAATTTATACTTCCAAGCACAACAGATACAATACTCCAGGTTCAGAAATATTCTTAATGTCAAGAGGGAAAGACACTAGAAAGAATGTGTTTCTCATTTAAGTGTTTGCTATCATAATTAACAAATGACGATATAACTGGGGGGGAGCTTCCGGAAATACACTGGGAAAAATGTCTAAGTGACATTTTTTCAACGTATTTCATTGTTTAATTTATTTCTTGTCCCCTTCTACACACTATAATTTGGTAATATGACACTGTTGCTTCTGGTAGGTGGTTATCATACATCCTCTACCGTTAAGGAGGGACTTCAGTATTTTAGGACTCTTTTCTTATCACAGCTTGTCACAAAAGAGTTTCTAGAGCAGGCTGAGTGCTGTGGTCCACATGTACTGCAAAATACATATTTCACTACTTTATTCCTGAAGAAGAGGAGGGACAAGTCATCGAGGAATATTACAACCATCAAGATACAAGAACCTCATACCATATCTGCATTCAAGTGAGCAAATCCATGTTCTCAAAATAAGAAATGCAGTTGACCTTAATCTTTTTACTATGAGCTCTGCAGTTAACTTCAGGAGAAACAGTGTTCAGATTTGAAGTAATTAATTCAGTATCAGTCCTAAAGCAGGCACAGAGTTTTCCTGACTTAATTCCCTGTTGCATACAACAACTTAAAATGCAAACAGAAAATCTATAAATAAAAACTGGAGAAAGAGTCGCTTAAGGAGATGTGTATAAAATAGTGAAATGCCTTAATTATAGCTCAGCAATCTGAAATATATAGAACCTTCTTTACAGTAATTCTGCTGGCGGTTTTTGTTTATTAACTATTCTAGTCACTTAATGGATAACAATGAATGATTATATACAGTACCAGTCAAGTAAAGCAATCTAATGTGAAATAAGTATTTTGTCAAAGGGCCACTCATAGAATTTTGTTCTCTCAAATGGGAAATTACACTTACTGGAGTCAGGTGCTCTGACTGCCAAAAATCTGGATATATCAAAAAATAAGCTCTTGGGAAACATACTTGTGGTAAACAAATATGCAGTAGTGAGTTTTTTCCTACAAGAGTATAATGTCTGTGCCACTTTACTGACTTCAAGCTTCTAATTTGGAAAAGCTGTACTGGGACAGAAGTCTCCATGTGGAACCTTTGTACAGACACTTCATCTTCATTACAGAATACTCAGCTCTATTCTTCATTACAGAATAGTCAGTGATAAAGGGAATGCCATTTCCAAAACAAATGCCCCTTCTTAAGTTACAAATCCCTGTTGTTTGTTGGTCTTCCACATTACCACTGCGCATCTTACTGTATACTCCTTAAGGAGTGTGCTGTCAAAAGTATGTCCTTACTTTAAAGAAATTCTTTTATCTTTTTTGCTGATAAAAGTTCTGTTGTTGTGAAAAAAAAAAAAAAAAAGTAGTAATGGCAGCAAGAATACGTCGTATTCTGGTTCTGCACAACAAACTATAGGAATGAATTGTTGCTAGATTATTTTTTTAAAAAATACGTACAATATTAATTACTTTCCTTGAAGGGGACACTGTTCATCTGCAACATTTCATCCAACAAGCTTTTTCCAGGAGACATTATCAAGTTTCCTCTCCAATATGCATTCCATATAGTCACTCTATTTCAATTACTGTCATATGGTGTGAACATGGTATGTATGAATATGTAGGCCACTTGGGCAGTTTTCCAGTTAAAGACTCTTCATTTGTAAAGAGCAGGCAATCTTAAACACACAGTTTACAATGATATTTTATCACAGAAACTAACAGATCTCATTAGCTTCTGATAGGAAGCGTCTATTGATAAGTTCCTACAGTTACATCCTGTAGAAGGATTGTCTTCTTGTTAAGGCATGGGACAAAGGAGCCATGAGGTCTAGCCTCTAATCAGGAGTTTCCTACAGTCTTTCCTGTGTCACCAGGAATGGTCAGTTGATGTCATGGGTACTAATTCTCACCTTGCTAACATTTGAGTAGCATTTATCCATTGATAGAATTGAAGACTGCTTTTCAAGGAAGTCTGAATTTCTTAATGTTTGTAGAGTGTTTATTGTTAATGTCTTTCTTATAGAAGCTACTGTAAATACAAATATAGTTGTATTTAGCTAGAATGATTGTCCTACCCATCAAAATTCCATTAGTTTCTAACAAAACTTGGAGTTATGATCAATTGTACCTACATTTTTTACTTTATTCACTGTTTTACAAGCAAAGCAAGCATTGTTTTGAATGTACTGCAGTGATGATAGAAGCCTTTATTACTTCAAACACAGACTTAAAACTCATTCAGATTTCAGTGACCTGGACTCCAGCCTTCTTTCTGCGTGCCAAGGATCCCCAGTTGGTCATAGCCTGGAAGTTCCAAATAAGAAGAGAACTCGTGCTTTCAGCCTGGCACGGGCAAAGCGCTCCTGTTGACTACAGTGGGATTATTCTCACGAATAAGGGATGTGGACCTGAAACCCTAGAGATCAGCTACCAGAATCTTATTTTATGGAGACCTGTGGTTACTGATTCTAAAAGTGATGTTTTTCTACTATGAGAGACATGGTGGTTACAAGGCTGTGCTTGTAACTTGCATGCAAGAAGTGTATAAATGAAGCCTTGTTCTGTTTGTGAATGCTGTACAGTTTTTCTAATGAGAACTTATTTTTCTTAATGTTTCTTTCTAAATCTCAGTATTTTAAGGCTAGAGAGACTATTAGATTGTCTAGTCTGACAAAACAAGATGCGAAATATTATCGGGCATAATAAGCTCTTTGTTTAAAGTTCATCTTCCAGAAACGCATCTGGTCTTGACTGAAACATTGAGAGTCAAAACCCACCATTTCTCTAGGCAGTTCCTCCAGTGTTCCCAATGCTCTCTGATTAAAAGCAGCTTATTACTTACCTATTACTTTGCTCAGTCTTAACTTTCAAATATTTATTATTGTTCCTTGATGCATGATTTTCTTACCTGTCTTCCTCCCTTAGGCTAAATGCAGAGCAAAACTAGGATGGGAGTTTTCAAAGGAAGTTAACTGGTTTCTGTGGCCACAGGCAAGAACAGTGTAGCTTTTCAGTATTTAGTATATCTTCTCTAGTCTCTGTGTGGCCCACAATTTTGGGGCAAATTCATCCAGCTTGCTATTTTTTACTTGGTGAATAAAGGAAACACTAGTTCAGGCAAGGTCCCCTGCCAGAAAGAGTCTCTGTGGAACATCTGCATACCTCAGCACTGGGAGACAGGGCAATTTCTTTTAAGGAATGGGTGGGATAAAGACGTATGGTAGGTAGAACAGTAATAATTATCTAACTCTATTCAGAATTCTGAAGAACAAAATAAAATAAAATCAAACCAAAACAACCCAAAATACTCTAAGTGAATCTCAGGATCTCAAGATATATTGTTCTTGTCTGAAATTAGCTCAAAGTGAGAGCTAGCAAACTCAGGCACTGAAGCTGAGTAAAATTCACCTTGCAATGGCTTCTTTGGACAAGGTTTTAAAGGAGCTTATTGAATTTGTGTTCACATATTATCTTTCTTTTCTGAAAACCTCCCAGCTGGTGCAAACAAATGGCACTTTAAAGCCTTTGATGAAGTTTGGAATGTACAAATTAGAATGTCCCCTTGAAATGTTTGACTAACAATCTTTGAAGGAAACTCAGACATGAAATGAAAACCTGACATTTGCGCTTTTCAGATTTATAATGAAGAGCTAAATGAAGAACTTTTTTCATAGAAGACTTAGAAAGCATAGCTACGAATCACTGATTTAATTCTAATTTATATAGTTATCTTTTGTCCTTTGTTGCCACTACTTTTAAAAACCTATCCTAGACTAGGATTTATGTCAAATGTCTATGTCTAAGTGAATTCTTCTTTTTTTCTAATTCCTTGTGACCTTTTTTAAATAAAAAACCCACCTGAACAGATCCCAAATTAATTCTTTCTGCCATAATCAAATATTTTGCATGCCTGATACAAGCATAAAATTTGAGGTAAAGAAAATGAAATTCATGTATTCTGAATGAGAGAATCTCAATTTATACCATTTTCCCCCCAGATTATGCAAAAATCGAAGAACACGGCCATTCATGTGTATATTTTTAATGATGGGTCTCAGAATGACAAAGAAATTGAACTGTTGGATCAGTCAACAGTTCAAACTTTTAAGCACAGTGGTTGGCAAATTCATCACTGTGGTAACTCCACTGAAGAACTAGTTTATATCAGACAAAAATTTATTGCAGTAACTGATTCCGTTTCCTGTACCACCTGTCTCTGTCTCTCTGTGGTTGTATTTTTTTAATAACAGCTCTTAATCTCTACTGTTCACTAATAAAAATATTTTAATAAGAGATAATACTGTAATCCAAATGCCTATAGGTGCTTGAATCAACTATCTCTGCCTGGGTAATTGCTAACACTTTGTTCAACCCTTTTTAAAATTGCTATTAAATCTCATTCTCATTTTCTGCATTAATAGAACAAGAATTCATTTTTAGTGTACCCTCAAAGCAGTAATGAGCATTGTTAACATGTAACAACAATGCCCAAGGGGAAAGTTTTCAAAGCTGCTCTAACCTTAAGGCTTTGCTATTGATGTACTACAGAATCATCAAGCCAAGAGCGGTTAGAGCTAGTCCATTTGGAGAGTTCAGCTGAATATTTCTGCTTAATATATCAGAAGAATTATAGATGGTTTAGGTGGTGACCTAGGGAGAAGGGGGAATTTTTGTTTAATAGCTTAAGAACAGAGGGGCAACATTATAAAAATAAGTATACCTCCTGCTCATTTTAAAGTGTATCATATTGTGCTTTTGTTCTGAGTTTTCTTCCATACAGATTTTCTTAAGAGGTTAATGAGAAAACATTAACAAGGCGTGCAGTAGTGCACATGGGCAGGGAAGCTGAAACATAGTTATTTAGTTATAAACAAACAATAGATGTTACTTTTTAATTGCTTTTTCAGAAACCAAATTCTGCCTTCCTGAAGAAGCATTATCTATCTTATTAAATGCAGAATATTATCCTTATTTTATTTATTTTGTCTAGTAAAAATAAACTTGTCTAAACCAGTAGTGCTTCACTGATTTCCACTGAATACGTTGGTCACAATAAACCAGTCAAGACCCTATAGATTGAAAGTCCCGTATGATTTGTAGTGCAGCAAAAACACTTCCTTGTGTGCTAGAATTTGAAATTGAGCCTTTAGGTTAGCGGGGGGTAGCAGAAGTGACTTCAGGAGTCTCTGTTTAGGATACAAATTAAGAGGCTCAGGAACAGTGTGAACAGCAGTGATATGTAATAACATAATTTTCATTGCACTTTCTGAGGTCTTGGTTTCATTACTGTGAAAAGTACAAGGGTGCATTTTAGATGATGGTTGGATATTTCAACAGAGACCGATTCATACACAGTTTCAAAATCTGAAATTCTGTTGGGCAGGCAGGGGTAGAAATGGTCTTTTGTTTGAGTTCAGTTTGTCTCTGAAATGAATGCATAAATTGTTGTCATTTAGCCGTCTTGATTCACAGCACTTGGTCACACCATTGCCCTTTCCTTGGGTATAAGCTAAAGGTCATCATGCCCTAAAACAACTAAATATGAATAGGCAAGTTCGATAATGTCAAAGCTCAAAAATATTGACAGTCTTAAGAAATGTGCTGCATGTTGTATATTCTGACCATTTTCTGAAATGGGGGGGGATTACAGGAGCAATCTTAGTAGTTAAATAAGATTCAGACCCTTGCAACTTCATAAGCTACATGTTTTTCACTTCAGAGCTGGACGTGATGTAGCTTTTCAGTAGAATAGTTGGTTTGTGTTGCAGGAAGGGACTTTTTAAGAGGGTACTCTAACAAGGGACCTCTTATAAGGTTTTACTTAATGTTTGTTTTTAATTCTCAAAGTGAATTAAATAGAGGTGAGATGTTGAATCTGATAGCAGGAGGACATAAGTTTGTACAAAGCATGAATGAAGGCTTTATAGGTTTTCTTCCACCCCTCCTTCCAGATCGCTCCACACTATACTGTGTGCTTCACTCTCTTGAGGTATATCTGTCCCTGAACTGAGAAGAAGGAATGCATTTGAAATTCCATGTATTCCATTTGTCACCTAAAAATATGGCTTTCTCCTGGGCTGTTGCATAGGGAAATTCATTCCCTATGTTTATTTAGCCATCATCTGCTTTGCATGCTTTGTCAAAAAGGTGGTTGATGACAATACTGGAAGGAGGAACCATGGCTTCTAACACATTTCTCAGTGACCACTGAACAGGTGTAAGATGATACAGATTCTTGGACACCATATTGTGCATGTTTCATAGAGTTCAGTTCTTGTGATTCACTCTTTGGACCTCAGCAGAAGGTTGAGAGCTGTGTTTGAGGTAGAGATTTCCTGCTCTTCTCGTGGTAAGGATTCTGTTCAAAAAGTCTTCCCCAAAGGCTCACAGAAATTTCCAGGAGGCTCAGTCCTCAACAGACCAGTCTCTGTGATCTCCAGTTGGTTCAGGACTGCTAAGTGTCGAAAGTGACTTTGTAATTTTTACCTTTACCTGTGGACTAGACATATTCTCTGATATCTAATCTATAGATTAGCAGCAAGCTTGCACCTTTCCTGCTCAATGGCCGTTTGACTTTCTTTTGTCTTTTCCCTATAGTTGCCTCAATTTGTTTTGCCATTTTTTTCAATAGGGAGCAAAAGAAAAGGAAAAGCTTTCCTTAGACCTGCTCTGTCAGAGTCCGATTATGTTTGAGCTGTTCCCTAACCATGTATGCTATTTCTTAGACAACTGTTGCCCTTCTGATATATTAATTCATACATAAAGCTGGCTTAGTTTTCCTTGAACTGCCTGCTGCAGTTCTTCTCTGGTTCACACAGACCCTTGTTCCTTTCTCCCTGCTGGATTTAGTCTTCTTTTGAAAGAATGAATGGATATGAACTTCAACTGATAAATACATGCATTTGAATCTGTGACTGATTTGTGGCTGGATTGTTTTTGATGACTTTTATCTGTAGTTGATTTGCATCTATTTGGCTCAGGCTCGCTGGGGGTAACATAGAATAAATGAATAAATGAATTTGCGGAAGAGGCAAGGACAGAACAGATGAATGAATGGATGATAGGGAAAGAGAGGGAGACTAAACAGAAAGGGATGGATAAATGGTGATTAAGAAGTGAAGAAAAATAAGGAACAAGCAGTGATCAAAGCAGAGAAAAGAAATAAAAAGGGTTCAAAACCGAAAAGAATAGAAAGATTCAAAAAGAAATAAGTAAGAACTTGGTGCGTGATTACACCTAAAAGAGCAGAAATGGGTTACTTTTAAGTATGTGAAAGGGCTAGAATTGTGTACCAGTGAAGGGAAGAGTTTTTACGAGGAACCACAGGTCAATGTCCAGGGTTGTCCAAGACTCAGCAGTATGTCTTGCCCGTTTGATCAAGTTCAGTGTTTGCTACAGGGCTTATGTACTCAGAACTCACATTAGCAGTGTCTCTCTACCTTTTGCACAGCTCCATGTGGAATACACCTGTAATGAATCCTCATTTTCCTCTTTCAAACTTGCTGGTTTGGGTTAGCATTTCTTTGTGCCCTCCTATCTGACCTTTGTTCTTTTATCAGCATATACAATTAAATAAAAAACAGCAGCAGAACAACTAAGCACCACTAAGACTTTCTTAGACTAGTCATATTGAAGCCCCCTTGTTTTTTCACATCCACTTCCACGTTCCCGCATATTATCTCTTGTCACGTTGCATCTCAGAAGCTCTGTTAGCACCTGCGGGCAGAGAGCACCAACATTCAGTGTAACGTGTTACACATGTACTGCACAGCCCAAATAATACATAGCATGAGTCTTTGAAACTGATACTGTGACCAAGGAGGGAAAGCCTTTGTTACTACATTACCTGCTGTCTCAGGCATCTGACTTCTATTTGGCTACACCCGAATTCCTCTCTATTCACAAAGCAGCAACAATTGCTGTTTCTCCTGCCCACCATGTTTATTTTCTCCACTTTTTATTTGGAGGTCGGGGGAGCTTCCAGGCACTGCCTGTTTTGTCTCTGCATTTGACCTCTGTCCATTAAACTCTTAATGTAGGGCTTAACTTTAAATGGGTGACTGGGATTATAAGTATTCACATGCTAGTAGTGAAATATGTGTTTAAAGTGCCTTGCTGGTTTAGTTTTGAAGAGAAAAACATTCCCACTGTGTATCTGCTTTGAATCTATCACAGAAAAGGTTCTTAATCTCAATTGGAGCGTCGAAGTGCTAATGGACAGCCCGTTACCATCAATATGTATATATTTATATATATACACATCTATATTACTGTAGCAGTTCCCCAGGATCCAGTTGAGAGTGGACTCTCACAATAAGTGCTAAACAAAGTTTTGACATTCCCTGTCTCAAACACCTTACAGCCTGTGCAAACAAGGCAAACATAGCAAGTAAGGTAAAGAAATGTAAAATGGTAGCACAAAGACCATCATATCAAACATCATATGACTTTCACAGGAGTCGATGTGTATTATTGGTGGAGATGCTGTTATGCCGAAGTCATCTCAGGAAAGGAAAGATTGCCCAGTGGCTCAGGCAAACCATGAAGATTAGCTTTTGTTCCTTGCTTTGAGTCCCTGGACACACAGGGAAGCTAGGACATTTCTCATGGTGACATCTGTCATTCGTCCCCTGAGGAATGAGTCACAAAAGTTGAGATGACAATTCTTGTCTTGAAACATACCAGTGTGCTAAATAAAAAATGCCCATCAGAAGGAAAATTCATCATCTGCAGTAGGAGAAGTTTTGGGAAAATTACTTATTTATTGATGATGCCTCTNGGTTTGTTTGTTTTTACAGCAGTTGTATGCTGCCCAACTTGCTGCGATGCAAGTGTCTCCGGGAGGCAAGATACCTGGCATACCCCAGGGTAACCTTGGTGCTGCTGTATCCCCTACCAGCATCCACACAGACAAGAGCACAAACAGCCCTCCACCCAAAAGCAAGGTACTGTACCAGGCCCTGCAGCATTGTGTTTCTGACAACGTGGGTACTTGCGTGTGGGTTTTTTTTTCATAAGGGTATCTGTGCCTCTCAGTTGCAGGCAGCTTTGTGCTCAGGATGGCTTCCTAAAACGGGAGAATATTCACGGTGCCATTTTTCCAGTGGGAGGACCCATGCACAGTAACACCGAACAATCATTTATACACCACGTCAGTAACAGCCGCCACCTCAGCTGAGATCCCATGGTTTCCCTTGCAGTGTCCTAGCTGTCACACTGCTGTTTCTTCCATCTTCAGAACAGATAGCAGGCTGAGGTGACCAGCTCCTTTTCCAGCACACAACTGTTGTTTTCTTTCAGAACGCTAAACCAGAGTCAGGTTAGCAGTATGTCAATGAGAGATGGGAAACAGTGGGGCATCTCGTCCGTGCCCAGATTCTGTCCTGCGGTTCAGTGGGAGTTTGCAGAGGAGCAAGTCTCCAAAGCAATGTCTGTTGTGTCATCGAACAGCGCTGGTATCTGTCCATCAAGCGGTGGGCTCTGATGAGTAATCTTGGTCATAACTGGGCAATTAGGTCCATTCTCCTTTGAGAGGTCAAGTTAGCAGCTTGTAGTCACATCTGTATAACGCCACCAGTGTGTGACTAGTTATACCTAGAAAAAAGACAGAGTATGTCCAGTGGAAGAAGATGAGCTCAGCGTATGCCATAGCTGAGCAAAAGTAAGGGGTCAAAATTAAACGGCACATCTTAGGTGTTGCAGAAAAACTAGGAAGAATTTAGCTAAGGAATGCAGGGAAAAAGCAGTCCCGTTTAGGTGACAGCGAGAGCTTGATAAAAACGTGTCCTTTCTTTCTGTTAGTGTCCTCTAGCATGCTGTCCATGTCCTTTATCATGTCAGAAAAGATTCCTTGAATTGACAGTAGTGTCTTGTTTTTACCCTAACAGTAAAGCAGCACAGATTAAAAATAAACAGACAAATAAATAATACCATTGTCAGCTCAGTGAGGTACGTGTTCAAAGAATAAAATAGATGGTGTGGAACCAGTAGCTGTTGTGTTAATGAATCAAGCTCTGGGTCTACGTTTTCTTTTTTCTCTCCTCAGTGCAGACTTTCTGACTTGCAGAAATTTATCCTTGGTTTGGCCTCTTCTTTTATATGCTGTAGAGCGAGGAATCACAAAGCCATGCAGTGCTCG
This sequence comes from Ibidorhyncha struthersii, assembly GCA_013398815.1. Lineage (NCBI taxonomy): Eukaryota > Metazoa > Chordata > Aves > Charadriiformes > Charadriidae > Ibidorhyncha > Ibidorhyncha struthersii. The sequence continues at coordinate 1,396,114 of VZSZ01002971.1, read as the reverse complement.
ATGATACTTTTGGGTCTGTTTTTTTTTCTAAAAAGTCATGTCTATGGTTAACAAGAGATTTCTGTGCATTTCACAGGGGGCTTTTGTGTGTGGCTAGCAGCTTGCTTGATCCACTACACTTAAAAACCTGGTGTTGTTTCTGGATCTCTCGTGCACAAGCAGAACGTCTGATGACATCTAAGGGGACACAGTATTTATTTTGTGGCAATTGTGGTATTAGAAGGCCTGCCATATCTACCGGTAACATCAAGCATAACCGTCTTACTGGCAGCTGTCAAGATCCTCTCTGTTCTTCTTTGTGTTTTATTGCCTTTTCATATTTGTAGGTGTTCCAGTGCTTTTGGCTTGCAGTTCTGCAGGACACAAACAAAACTTATTTGCAAATTGGAAAAAAAAAAAAAAAAAAGTGGGCCACAAGGAAAGGAAGGGGGCTCCAAAAGGCTGTAAAATTGTGCAGCATGAGCCCTGTGATGCATGCTGTTTTCAATCTGCTGTGTGCCAGTTGGAGGCTCAGAGAGAGAGCGAGAGAAAGAGAAAGGATAATGCTGAGAAATGATAGAGTGGCTGTGACCTCCAAGCTCAGCCTGGAAATCCAAGACATTGATTTCACTTAGCATTCCTGCTGAGAAATCCGGCGGAGTTCAGTTGTAATAAAAGAACAAGATTCTGTTCTAATGGTAATGGCGTATGACAGACATATCACTTTGTCTGTCCTCAGCACCAGAGAGAGGAGAATTGGAGAAAGGTCACCTGACCTGCCTGTGGTGTTGTGCGAATGCTATACTGAGCTTTGAACTCCAGCCTGGAAGCACAATTATTTATAATACTAAATGATAAAGAAACCTTTATAGAGCCTACAGTAATTAGAATAAAGCTTATACAATAGTGCGGTGGCCTGGCTCAGAAAACACTCTGGCAAATCCATCATAGTAGCAGAAACTGAAGCTTATGTGTTGAAACTAAACACCTTCGTGTGTGTCTGTGTGGACCTTCCTTTGCTTTTTCAAAGCTTGTTTGTGTTCAACAGCTCCAAAAGTTTATTGTTTGCTGATTTTATTTTTTAATTTTTTTTTTTTAGCTGTTGTCAGGGAATATCTGTCTGGGTTTCACAGCCTTTTTTAAATATTTTTTTTGACTCCTCCGCAGCATCTTGGTTCTTGAAGTTAGTTCGTGGTGGTCTTTCTCACTGTTACTGTACGGCAGACCTCCACAGATGAACAGTTAATGCCTTAGATAAGCTTTCAATAGATGCTGTTTGCTGAATCTCTATTTTCAGCCCACAGTTTACTCTGGCGCAGCTTTGGTAATACGCTCAAGTGTTTGAAGACAAGGAGACAGCCTTACCTGAGAGTGTGTCAAGCTACTGGCAAACATCTAGGTCACTTCTGAAAAGCTGTGGTTTTTTCCCTCTTGTATAGCATTAAAGTTAGCGTGCTGCTCTTTGCAAGGATTCTTCAAAGTCGGCCTCAGCAGCAGATGGAACAACTGTTGGCTCTAGAAATGCTGAGAAGCATCAGGGGGAGTTTGCCAAGGATCATCCTTTAAATCTAGTAAGACTTGAACACATCCCTGAAACTCCTCTAAGACCTTGGCAACCCCCATTTTGGCAAAGCTTTTATCAGTGGCCCTCACCAGTGTTTGAACATTGTGCTCGGCAGACTACCCTGGCATCTTCTGTTGTCTCGCTCGCCTTTCAACAGATGTGACCTGGAACAGTCAAATTCACTTCCTAGGTTTCTGTACTGTAACTTTTAGGAAGCCATGAAGTAGAGCTGCCATTATGCTGTGCTGCACACATTCTGTCAAGTTTTGGTTAGGAAACTGAGCTGGTGTCGTACATTCTTCCAAGAAGAAATCTGTGCCAGAAAAATTGATTTAAGAAACAGAGCTAGTGGAGCCTGTCCAAAAGAAAATGCGTGTGTCTTGCGGAAATGGATTTTAACACAGCTTCTTCTTGAGCAGTTTTAAAAACAGCCGGTATGCTAATCATACCATTCAAATTTACCAAGGCCTCCTCCACAACCCATTTGAAAGGCAACTATCTTTGAAGTTTGCCAAATTGTGCTGGATTTCCAAAGTCTGTCTTAAGCACATTTTGCCTTTGATCGTGTAAATGCTTGCATGCTGCTCCGTTGAGTGTTCAAGGTGGTTACACGCTCCCAAGTAAGATGGAGAAAACAGGCACAGGGGCAGAGAAGGACTAGGCGGAATAACCTACCAGTCCGTCTTGTGTTTAACTTCAAGCCTCCTGCTTGTACAGGGCCATGCAGGGGATAAAAAAAGGCAGTGTTGTAGAGAAGATGTTTATCTGAACAGTGACCTTTACCACGCTACCAGGGTTCTCACCTGATAGCTACAGTCTTCACTGACTTCAGTTGAGGTGCGTTGTACTCTTGAATAAGGACAGCAACGTCACCCTCACTTGTAAACAGCCAGGGCCCCGTTCGTTCCTGCCTTTGTTCCTTGCTTTTTATGTTGCACGTATAAATACAGCATCTAGTGCCTGCGTGATGCAGTATCCTGGCCCTTTCCATGTAACCTTTCAAGTACAGTAATTCTGGAGTGAATTTTCAATGTAGCTTGTAAATGTAGCTAAATGCTTCCCCGTATTTAATGGAGCACAGTGCATTGTCTGTAGCATCTGCTGAAAAACAGGAGCAATTCAGTGTGAAATGTGACAGGAGAGAATTCACGGGCACTTTTCTTTTAACCTTGTTACGACCTCAGCCCTAACCCTACTCACAGTTGTGTCTCCATCAGTGGCAACAGCACACAGATTGTCCAAATCAATTTTTTTGTTCTTTTCAAATACTTCTGGCAGTGGTGTTACTATTTGCTCAGCAGTAGCACCTGGGAGTTGTGACAAGGAAAGGAAATGTGTTTCAGACAAGCCAGAAACAGCACTAAGCAGTTGGATATACACAACCAGATTCTCCTCAACTGCAATATCCAGACAAGTATCAGTGTGAATCCTTAACCGAAGACGGTGCATTATTTTCACGTTATCTGATCCTCTGATCACCAAAGTAAACATTAGATGGAAAATTTTTCATGTCGCCTATAGTCAGCAATAGAATCGCCTTTGAAAGACTTAGAGTTTGCCTCTGTACCGCAGCACAGATTGACCATAAAATGGCCAGAGAGTCTCCAGGGGAACTTCCTCCATTTTTGAGGAATATCTGCTGGTGATGCTACAGTTGTTGCCACATGCACCAGCTGTGTCTTGCGTCCTGTGTATCGTGTACCAAGGGTAGAAAGGGAGCAACAGCGTGCTTGCTCCATTCTCACCCAGGCAAGGTAAGCCTGGATAGGAAACTGCAACTGAGTCGCTGTTGACTTTCTTACCAAGTACATCCGATACCAGGGACAAAATAAAGAATGGAAAATGAGCTCTTTGGAAATGAGCATTTTAATTCAGACACACCACAGGCTATGTTACTAGGAAAAATAAGTAAACTATTTACTGTGGGGAGCTGGTTGGGGGTTTTCCTGTCCCATTCAAAACTAATGATGGGACTACACTTCCCAGTTTCAGTAGGAAAGATTTCTTGACTCAGGATAAAGATATGATGGGGAAAAAAAAGAAAAACATCTGAAGGGAAGGAGAAATAAAAAGGCCCTAAAATGGCCTGGTAATAAGAACACTCACCTAGGTGATATTTCTGATTCTACTTTGGGTAAATCGTTGACTTGAACTTCATTTTAGGTGACTGCCCTGAGCAGCCCTCATTTCTCTCTTTTGTATGATAGCTCAGAATGTGAAAATTTATCCTGGGGACATCTTGGGGAAAACGCTAAGCTCCATTATGTATATAGCTGCATCAGCTTGCTTGCCACATCAAGCTATGACTATCGCACAAACCTAGCTGATAAGTAGACATACAGATTCCTTGTACCCTCAGAGCTGCCATTTTTGAACACGTTAAAGGAAAATAGTAAATTTCAACTCTACAGATGGTATTCATTGGTACTGAAACGCAGAAGGATATTGATGTTTCTTCTTTGTAACACTTCGTTTTATTTAGTGTTATCAAATATTTTTGGAAACATGAGCTAGCTGTTCTGCACAGCACTGTGACATACTTCAGCTATAAAGAGGACAGCTGTGTGATAAAGACGACTGATCATGGCTGTACACAGGTGATCAAGGGGTGTGACTGCTTGTGTTAGATGGGGCCAAGTTCTATTTCCTGAAGAGCAGAGGAACCTGTCTGAAACTAACCCATTGCACGTGTTAGGCCTCATATACTAATAGCAATTACTGTCCCCTTTATTGGTTGAAGAGCTCAGCAGCCGCCGAACGCCTATCCAAGCAACAGAAGATAAAGGCATCCTTATTTTCATTAGAGTACTGAGGTATTTTAGAGTGAAGAATAGGAGTTCTCATTAAAGTGATATAAGATGCACCATCCCTGCTAGAACGAACAACACTAGGTTTATAGAAGTTTTTTCTCCAAGATTTGCAAGGCTCTTTTACTTATGAGAATTTACGGGCTGGACACAATTCTTTATATGCCACTGATTAAAAAAAAAAAACCCTTGTAAATTAATCTATTAAGCTTTTCAGCACCAGAATAACAGTTAGCACTGGAATATTATAAATCAGTAAATTCAAAACGTTTTTCAGTGCCTGCATTTCCCAATCCCCTTGTCAGTTCATCAAACAGGTTAGAAATAACTGTAAGGAAAAGTTTATAGCATGGATGCAGTGAGGTATAGGGAGCTGTAAACTGAGACCTCATCTGCCTTATCTGTGCTATGCTACTTGGCACTACGCTGCTTCTTTAGTATCCCTGTCCATTCTTAATGGAGACCTTGTAGCTAATTATGAATTTACCTGGTAGCCTTTTTCCTTTGCTGCCCATGCTTTTAATCCTAAATAGCAAAATGTGGAATTGGTGACAGAATCTTTGAAAGTATTTTCCTCTTCCTTGCTCTTCTTCCTATACATGACATCCAGGCATATAAACAATGACTTTTTAAACCGTTTGCTGGAGCACAATGAAGTGATGTGTACTAATGGAACTTCTTAAGATGCTTTTCTAAAATAGAGAATGTGTTCCGAACAATAAAAGCAATGTTAGGAGCAGTATCTAAAAAGCAGCAGCAGTAGAGACTTGCACAGCATTCTGCCTGCCTCCCACCCCTCCCTGCTTTCCTAAAAATAAATTAGATACATGGAGGGGCTCCTAGGATGCTTTTTCAGATTAACTCTCCACAGCTCTGTTTCCTGATACCATGTCTCTCTGGCAGGAGCCTGTCTCTCAAGCAGAGTTGCCAGCCAGTCAGCCCTTGTCAGGCTCAGTCGGCACTTTTTATAATGAAAACTCAGAGGAAAACATAACAAAAACTAAAAGGGGGAAAAAAAATCCCTCTGAAATCTGTGGTCACAAAACAAAAGCGAGATACACAAATTAAGCAAGACCGCGGCATGTCTCAAAGAGAGGTCTTCAGAAATCAGACGAGGAGCAACAGAGATGTAAAGCAAAGAGGTAATGACAAACATGCATTATGTCCTTCTTACTAGTTCAGTACTGTTTCTTGCCACTAGTGCCTTCCTTACCTGGTATGAATAAATAAAACACCCACTTTTTCCTAAGTGGCAGAGTTGGTGGGGTGGGCAGCAGGTAGTAGTTTTCGTTCTTTTTGGTTAAATGACCCACAGCATTGTCTTCATACCGAAGACCAAGATATTACACCAGGCTCTATTACTTTCAGGAGGCAGCTACTAAAGCCAGGTTCAGTTACAGAATCCCTGAGTGCTGGGACCCGATATTTTGTTTCTGCTCTGTGTCTTACTCTGGTACTTAGAAATACCTAAGCATTGACTTCTGCAGAAGCTTTTTGACAGAACTGCCCATGTATTGTCACTTGGAACAAAGAGCTTGAACGAGAAAGAGCAGCATTCTGCAAGAAGAGACTGGAAGAGTCCCACACAAGAAAACAGCGTCACAAAGTCAAGGCTTTTTAATGCCACTAAGATAGCTGTTGAGCTGATGTTGCCAGTTGGCTATGCAGTCCTAAAAATAGCGGTAGAAGGGCTTTAGGAGAGCGTGGAATCTGGAGATGCATAATGAAGCAGAGAAAAATTAGTTTTTTCTGCTTGCAGTGTTTTTTGTTGATCATCTTCACATTTGGGTGGGCTTGTTCTGTGGGGAGAGCTGGAAAATATTTAGGAGAGGGTCTTTGCTGAGGAAGAGAACCAACCATGAGGAGAAATACATGAAGTTCAGCTTGGGACACATCATTCTTCACTGGGGGCTGCTGACTGAAGCACTGCAAAGATGAAGGACCAATATTAGCTGTAAGTTAAATATAGATAACAAACCAGCCAGTTATGCCAATATCAGATTAATTTCTAGTTTCCTTCATAATATGAAATTCCTGTAAAGTAAAGGTCATCCTTTATTCGAGAGATTTATTTTTTAGACTCCAAGCTGGTAGACTCTCTAAATCAAGGAATGTGTTTATTCCAGGGGCATAGGCTTGTGCAAAATAATAGTACTGTAGCGATGTACCTATTTCATGGATTAGGAGACAGCTTGAAATGGAGCAGAAGGCTGTCATTCTACCAGATCCTTCTAGAAGGGAGCCAGGTACTTCACTTCGGGAATTAAATCTTCCCTTCTGCAGCTTCAGTTTAGGTGTTTGGGTATTTTGTGGCATGTGTTAATAATCAAAAGTAAAGTGCATAGGCTGCGTTGGCAGGGCTGTCTACAGGACAGCAATGTAGCCATCTTTTACTAAACGTAGAACTTCTTTTCAACGCACAAAGTAAATTTCTGAGGTGATTGAATCAAATTCTAATGTGTTCAGTCTAGCAGCTTCCAGAAACTGCTTACTTTGTCTGCAAAAGGGTGGTTTGCTTCCACGTTACATGCTAGATTTGAAATTAGCTCCTCTTGACAGATTCATGCACATGCAATTCAAACTAAGCAGCAAAGAAATACATTTTGCAGTACGTATTCCTGTACCCACAGCTGAATGATTATCATTTAACAAAGGGAGCTCTACAGATTTTTTAATCTGAAACATTTAAATCTGTAATCCCTGGTAGCTGTGTGTAGCTGAAGAGAAGCAACATTTAGGAACAGAATGGAGAAGAAATCTATTTTATTTTCAAATTCAAATAGAGTTATTTGAAGTGCTTGGCAAATATTTCACTGAAATTTCTCAGAACTACATGTTTGTACAGAATGCAGTTTGAGTTGTTTAACGTAAAATGAACTGGTGCAAAAGAGGGTTTCAGAGAAATTACGTGGAAATCATCACTTTAGAGTACACACATTTTTCAAAGCGGTGAGGCTACATCTTGTGATTTTATAATGGATAGCTTCTTTAAAGTCCCAGCTCCTGGAGTCATGTGAATGAATATGAATTTAAACAAAAAGCTTCAGGCTGTCACGGCTGAAACTTATAGATTGGTATAAATGTATCTCAAAGGCTTAGAAAGCAGCTAACAAAACGAATCCATGAGTTACTATTTTAATCAAGTGGGATTAATTTTCAGTCTCAAATCACAGAAGATATTGTGTTGGCAATTCTGCTAGGCCATAAATATTTCTCAGCAGAATTCGACTTTTTGCTGCGGTAAGTCCCAGTAGAAGTGCTTCAGTAGTATCCAGAGAGAACATTCGAGAGCATCCAAAGAGCATCAGAGGCAGGCAGGCTGATGCAACAAACCATTTTGGCTTTTGATGTAATTTGACAGGATTTAATACATGAAACCAGTTTAAAATGTTGATCTTGATCATGGTGGACTCAGCAGTGCTAGGTTAAAGGTTGGACTTGATCTTAAAGGTCGTTTCCAACCAAAATGATTCCATGATTCTGTGTGCCTTTATCCACTAGCGCTGCCAGACTATGCATTTGAATGTGTACTTTTAATACGTATGCGTTTAATAGGATAATAAGAATGCGTTTAGTTTCTGTTTCGTTTCAGTTGCTACATTTTTCCCTGCTGCTTTTAAAGGAAAAATAACCTAATGCTACGAACTGGTATTTCTGGGGGGAAAAAAATTATTAAGAAAAAAGTCTTTGATAAAAGATCGCTCGGTATTTTGATATGTGTAGTGCATGGAGGGGAGGAACCTTGTCTCTAATTGGGAACGCTGGAGAGAGGCTTTTCAATTTCCAATCATGATGTTACAGAAAGTATAGAACTTTGAGTATTTCATAGGTTATTAGTGTTTCTTAAACTTTTTTGAGTGGATGTGCCAGCACCTGCTAGTAGATTTAAAATAAGGGGCCATTTCAAAGAACTATGTGTGTATGGAGATGTAGCACACGGGTTCGTACAGGCTTTCAGCTGACATGCCGGGCAGTGACATGTCACGTCATGAATCAGCCACATCGTGTTACGTGATTTCAAGCTAACAGCACACAACAGGAGTTACTTAGTGACAAACACAACCCAACATGACATATCCATGGGAAAATTGGCACAAAAAGCTTCTTAAAGTTGAGTTTCAGGGGTACATTTATTCGTCTCCAAAATGCTCCAGAGAAAACTATGAAGCAGTGTACTGGAAAAGGGCGTAATGTAGTGACAGAATTACTAAAGCAGCTTTAATTCAGTGTACAATTAGGAAGAAAACATACGTACGTAATAATTCTGGACAGTATTTTTGTTGTGTTGGGTTCTTGTGAATTTCTTTCTTTCCAAAGGTGGCTCTCTCAGGGCTGCAGTCATTCCAGGTCAGTGATTATTTTTATCTTTAGCCATGCTAAGAGCTGTATAGACTTCAGGTTACAGCTGTAAGTTAATATATTTTGAATTTAGCTGTTGGTTGCTTCAGTAAACCTTGAGTCCTTCTAGTCAAAACTCTGTTGTTTTTTCTGCTTTGCTTGCAAATCAGAGTGACTCCCTTTTATGCCTATTTTCAGTATTCTTAGTCTTCTCTGAAATTACCTTCTTTCCCTTTCTGGGTGCTCCTATCCTAGTTTGTGAAGTCCACCGAAAATAGGGTCTGCAATTAAAATGCTGGCATGAATTCATTCATCTCTGTTTGCTTATTATTCATCATAAATATGTGGATAGCCTGTGCTTTCAACATTCTCAATAAAAGGCACAGACCTAATTTGGGGTCAGGCAAATTCAACACATTTTTGACTGAGAAATGCATGTCAAGTAGCATTTCATTCATGGGATCAGAAATTAAAATGGTGTCACATGACTGTTTGCCCACTACATTTCATGTCTGGATTTACAGTTCTTAATTTCACATACCAATTTCTCTACACAAAATGAGTCGTCCCGGTGAACTGCAGCTTATAGGCAGAATGATGTGGTCACGTAATACCGGGGACATTCACTACTGTACCAAACAACTAAAGTTTATTGAGGCTAGTGGGTGAGGAGAACAACAGCCACGTCATTTTGGCTAGCCAAAGTGAGAAAACAGCACAGATATTGAGAGGCCTGCAGAGCAGAACAAGCTGAATAGATACTTTCTCTTCTGCATTCATTTTAAAATGAGCAAGATGCTCCAAGAGTGCCAGTGAAGCCTAGTTTCAATTATGAAGTCTCACAATGTTTGGACTCTCACTAGAAATGTAGTATATCTCTCTCTGGGCGATACTCTGGTGTCTGTTGAAGTGTGGGTAAGCACTGGAGTCCTCTTCTGGAGAGGCTCAGAGCATTCCCCTCCCTACCCCATTGTCCCTCTACACAAATGATGTGGGACTTTTGAGGACTTCGTCAAACCTGATGGAGATTGGCCAGGGCATTCAAAATGTCTATAGAGATGAAGGTTGCCAAACGTGCATACATGCACACGGACCTCATGTGCACACTCACACACATGCACACACAGAGACTAATTTTGAGGCTAAAAATAATCTCACATTTGGACAACTCTCAGGGGTTTTACCAGCATGACATCTTAAATTTCAAATGGATCTATTATGTCCTGCTACTGCTTTTCCTTTGCTGTTGTTCTTCAGCCCCAAATGATTACAGTTCAGTGCTGGGTGGAAGGATTCCCATGATAGTATCATTTGGGACTCACTTCGTAAATCGCTTTGGGCTCAAACAGAGCAAAATAATGCTATATAAATACATGTTATTACTGGTGAAGCGATAAAATTATCTTGTGCTTACCAAATATCCTAGTGTCTTGTCTTGATGGTAATTAACTGGTGACTTACGCGTTGAGTCAGTGCTCTAGGATTTGTGCCCAGAATAAGTCACAAAAACATAGCAGCTTTAATATGGGAGAAAAGGATGAAGGGGACTTTTTTTTTTTTCTCCCTTTTTTCCTTGTGGATAAGATACAAAAACTGCCCAGAGCTCACCCTGTTCAGAAATAACGAATCAGCCTCTTGGAAATTTTTTTAAGATGTCAACTTCCCTCTCATATACTTCTGCGAAGACAAAGAATGTCTTAATGTCAGTATTGAAGTCATCATTAAAATAAAAGGAGATCTGTAGACATCAGCTATAAATCATCAAGAAATAGCTTGTGGGTAACCTTTGACACAACTGAACCTACTTGAAATGAGCTAGGGCTATATTCATTGCCTTTAGTGAAGCCAGTAGGTGGACTAAAGGTCTCCTCTCTCTCTCCCTCTCTCTTTCCATCTCTCACAGCGTTAGCTTCTGGGAGGTGAATGTGTTCTGGCTGAGTGATGGAAATGCATTTGGATGTGTTCTTAAATAGACATTTGTTTTATGTCTGAAAAGAATAGGCCAATCTTAACAGTGTGATGCTGGGGCTATTTGAAAGGTATTTTTTGAGGCAGTTGTCTTCTTTCAGCTTTAGAAAAACTATTTTAACCATTTGTTTAGGCTTGAGGAACAGCATGGAATATCTATTGTGTATGGATGCATGCATGTTCTACAGCATTAACAGGAAAATGGTAGATAAAAATCTGCCTAATTTTACATAATAGATTTTTGGCATTCTTGTGATCTGACTTCAAATTCATGCTGAGTTTCAACAGTATAACAGAAATACTAGTTTGGAGTTGTTAATTTTAATTTCTAAGATGCTAGGTTTTAAAAGGAGCTGAAAGTGTTCAGCATCTCATGGGGACAAACTATGAGTCTTACTAATGAATCCAGCAATTAGTGGTTCATTGTGCCTGCCAGCAATTTGGCCCTGATACCGGTCCTGATGGTGATTTCATTTTTGCTGGTGGGAATCAGGAATAGGATCTGAAGTCTATTCACCAAGGGGGGCTGAATACTTCTTCAGCACTGTTCTGCTTGTAAGCCGCATTCGGTACTGACAGCAGCAAATAAAAAAAAGAAACTACAATGTATTTCGATTTCAATTATGATTATTAGAGTTGATTAATATGTTCATTAGGATAATTATATAATATCAGTAGTACTTATTAAACTTAAAGGGTTGTAAATGGTTGTGTCCCCATGCGGTTAGATAAACATATATATGGTGTATGCCCAGTTTGTATAGAAGCAACCCTTGTCATAGATGAAAGAACGTATTTTCTCCAATTTTGTAAGTAGAGAATTGAGACAAAAGAGGTGGCCCTCTAGTTTCTGTAGCCATTTGCACTTGTGCAAAACACTGAAATTTATATTTGATAATATTTTATCGTAACTTCCTAAAGATGTCAGTGACTGTGTGCAGAAGAGTCGATAATGAGTAGCTCCTTCAAGTTCGCAGAGAAAGTTTGTTGGAGAGTCAGGAACTGAACCCAAGTCTCTTTGGCATGATGCAAGGAATCAGCAATAAAAAAAGGCACAGCTGTGGCATAGGAAAAGGAACAAACTTTCTCAACAGGTGTACTCTCAAGTAGTTAATCCCACATATGTGAATATGGATGGGGTATAAATATTAAACGAATTCTTCTATGAGTGCAGTACTCAATGATGGAGCATGTCTCTGCTCTGAACACTTCCTACAGCATGTTAAACTCCCTCCAGTTTCGGAAATGCTGATTAGATTTCATCTTACTGCTAATAGGAGGTGAAATGAAAAAATATCAGTCAAGACAGAGTTATAAAATCATTTTGATTTTACTGATCTGTGATGTTGTTAATAGCACGCAAGCATTAAAGACGGATGAGTTTTGTGTTGATAGTTTCCCTCTGAAAAGCTATTAGTTGGAAAAACAAATTTTCAAGCAGGTCATATCTCCAGTTAAAAAAAATATTTTGACATTTTTCTTACATTCGTACATATCTATAAATAAAAACAGCGCATATTATCTTTGCACCACTTGTAGTGCAGCATACATTGCTGCCTGCCTTAGTGAAAAATCTACCTAGGCTACATAGAGATATCCAAAGTCAGAGAAAGCACAGGTGGTTTTTGAAAAGGAATTTCTTAGCCCACTGCCAGTTGTCCAAGCTGTTTGAAATCTCTTTTCTTTCAAGGTCTTTTGACTTGTTTCTTCTAAAGTTTTCAACAGCTGGGTTTTTTTTGTTGGTTTTGTTTTGTCTTTTTTTTCCCCCTGAATCTTAGAATCTGTGCAGCATCTTTGCTTCTTCTGCCTGACCACAGCAGGAGGAGGGGTCTGTTGCTAAATTGTTTTGATACGGTACGCTTTGGTCTGTATTCTTTTTGAAATTAATTCCTTTTGCAGGTGTGGGGTTAGAGGTGGTGGTGTGCTCCCAGCGAAGGTGTCATCCACCACAGAGAGGAGGTGGGAGGCTTTGATCAGTGTGGCTTCTGTTTTCTTGTTGTTCATTTAATATGTACCAGTTTGTAATGCTGTTTGGCTTTGCAGGTCCTTGTTTTATTTCCTTCCAAGTCCTTCCCCGTCCTTTCAGGTTTTGTTGTTTTCGTTGCTGTTCATTCTGCTTAACACTTACTGGGGGATTATTCATTGGAAGGTGGTGACTCCCAAGTTCAATTTAGGCAGCAAACAAAATCCAGTCTAATGTCTATTTTGATTTTTCAAACAGCTTTGTTATGGGTGGGAGAGTGCATTATTAAGGACACGACACCACATGTTTAGACTTCTGGGTTTTATTGGGACAGAATTATGTAGCAAGGATTTAAAAAAATAATCTAACTGAGAACCAAGCTACAAGGCATCGTGCTTCAGGGCATGGGCCACTACAGTTTCTAGCCAGCACAAGTTCAGGAATACATGCCACAGATCAAACTGCCTCACAGCTCTCTACTTCTTTTTTGCAACTTCTTTTGGAGCAGCTGGACATTTTGGGGGGCTCAGTACAGTATCAAAAAAACCCAAAACATTTGTCTGAGTAAGAGTGGCAATTGCTCTGCTCTTCCTTATGACTCAGCTGTTTACTCACTGTGTGAGATTAGGCAAATCATTTAGCCACTTTGAGCACTATTCTTCCCGTTCGTAAAATAAGTCAAAAGCTGTCAGAGTAATTGTGAGATTTAATTAATTAATGTACCTATGATACACTGGAGGAGTGATTTTTTCCCTCTTGCACTTTGCTGCTTGCCACGTAGTTCAGTGGGGGCAGTTTGGAAGAAGCATTCTTTCTAGGAAGAATACTTTGCCCTCCTGTCCCCCACAACTCTGTGATCCACTCGAATGATTTTTACCTCTTGTAAAGTGATTTGCATGGTTAAAAGCATGAAAAAAACAGTTTTCATCTTCCCCTGAAGATTTGCAGTACCTGCGTCAATCCCTGCTGACCTGTGCCTAAATCACTCTTCCTGCTTAGCAGCTGACTTGAGCCTTCTTAGAGAAGCACTTCATTAATAGCATTACACCAAATAAATAGGTACAGCAGCGATGTGAGAAATACAGTCGAACAATAATTATTAGAAGCAACAAGCTAACAACAGGACCCAAGTTTGGCACAAAGTATGGACCAGCAGAATACCAAGTGGCTGGTCTCTCTGCACTGGCTCATACTGTATCTCTATTCAACGTAGACCTTCCTCATTTCAGGCCAAACCCGGCAGGATTTGCTCAGAACAAGCTTCACTGAAGGGTTTCTTGTAAATGAGGCTACCGAGTTGAATTTTCGCTCACTCAGAGATGCAGAATGAGAAGGAGCTTTTTCATTATGAGGTGCAAGCAAATGCTAAAAGCTCTTTGTTCCTGCAGTTTTGCTTCGTGCTGTACTGAAAATCCACGTACTGGGTCCTAAGCAGTGTGGTGAGCAACTCTCACTTCTGCTTATTTAGGTCTAACAGATGAGGAAATGCCCAAACAGCAGAGTAATGGCAACAGGAGTAAGTCAGTTACTTCTGTATGGATGAAAACGAATGTTTGAAGTTTGGACCTCCGTTGGGATAAGCATCCGTAAGTCTTCAGGTTTCCTTAGAGGGTGATGTGTGACTGAAAACTCATGATCAAGCAAAAATAGCCTAGAAATCTCGTATCACCCGCTTTCTTCAAACACATTGTGCTATTTGTCTGTGGAGATTACCAGTAGACTTCACAAGGATGGTGGGCCTTTTGGCAGTCCAGAGCCAGCCAGAAGCTGCTGAAGTATGGTTTGGAGGATGCTTCTCTGAGGATTTTAGAAACTAAATTAATGGATTTTGAGTAAACACATACCAGTCTGCTCATTTTGCTAAGCTGCATGCCCTGGTGTATTCTGTTGGCCAAACAGCCTGCCCTGAGCTCCACGAGACCCCAAGAGGGCTCTGTCCCAGTGCAGCACTTGTCTTTCCTGAAGACTTTTAATGAGTTACTTTTAGGGTTCTGTGTGCAGAGTTCTGACCAGCTGCTAAACAAAATTGAGGCCTTTGCCCCAGAACATCGTTGGATGTAGACTTTGAGGAGGAGTTATATAGCTCTCTCCACAGACACCGCTTTTAGGCCACCCTGCAGGTGAAACAGCCCGCACTCTTCCATGTCTGAGCTAGCTGGAGAACTAAACTGATCCTAGACTTGTTTGGCTTTTGGTCCTCTGTTATTTCAGCATCTGTATTCTGCAGCTCGTAGAACAGAGCGATACTGCAGAGTGAGCACTGTGCATCGGATAAAAAGGTTGTAGGGAGGAGGGGAGGGCACCCAGTTCCTAGGGCCTTCCATGTTTATAGACAGGTCATTTTGCATGCCCCACTTTTGTTCTTCCTATATCTGTTTGTGAATCCTGTGTACAACTTCGGGAAACAACAGTGCTAAATACAAAGGGAAAACCACCCAGCAGCTCTCTTATTTTACTGTGACAACATGTGGACTAGACAAAATCAAAGCTTGGGGTTTCCAGGGCAGCAAATTAGTCTTTGTAACTGCAGACTTCTTTCCTGGCAGCTAGGCTTCCTGTAAAGGAAAATGAAAGGGGAAGACATTAGGGATCTTTCTGAGAGGACAGAGTCCCCAGAGAATATCCTCACCAAGGGCCCCTAGTACTGTAAAAAAGGACGGGGAAAAAAATTTCTGCCTATCCCTGGTACTACAAAACAGATTCACTTGATGCGTTCCTGCACCACTTTTCCCCATGAACAGGAATGGAGACTGTACAAGAATACTCCCAGTGTATAAATCAACATTTGGAAGTAACTTATTCCGTGAGTAGTCCCCTAAAAGAAGATAACAAAAAAAAATATATTTGTCACAAATACAAGGCAGCTCAGTTCCCCCCTTTGTTTTGAGTCCCACGGATGAGAGTATTGGGACACTATCAAGTAAAGACTGGAAGTACTAACTTTGGTTGGGTAACATGCCCTGAGTGCAAAAAGTGTTTACCTTCTGAGAGCAACGTATTCTGGAAAAGATACTCAGCAAAGCAACACCACAAAAAAATCTGAATCTAGGTATAGACAGAAATCCATGCTGAGATGTTTCTGCAGCTATCACAGAAGGACAAGTCTGTGCGCTTTGCAGAATCAGAAAGAAAACCAACAGTTCTTCCTAATATTTTCCCTCTGTCTCTGTCTTGTCTTTGGTACCTTTTCTTTTCCTTTCTGACAAGAGTCTAGTTGTACCTTCTGCTTTTGGCACCGAAACTCATGGGCAAGAGTAGGATAAAGTGACTTCTCTGGACATGAAGAATAATTTTATTGTGTTTATTATCGTATCATAACCAAGATGCCTGTTTATGTGTCTCCATCTCTTTTTCTATGTAAGAGAAATTTCCACCTTTGCAGGAAGGGACACATTATTCTTAATCAAAACTTGAGAATGTGGCAGGAGGAGGTACAGCTGCAGATGAGCATTATCTAATTCACCCATCCTGTCATGTGAACATCCCTGCTTAATTTAATACAATTATTTCATCAGTGAGGATAATATCAGCAGCATGATTCATTTATACAACATGTTTCACAACTGCCTTTACCTCTCGGCTTCTTATTATCACTACTGATAATTTCACCATGAGTGGCTTCAGACGAAGGGGAGGGGATGTGAAGGAAGCTGCCAGTATCTTTGTGTGTGTGGACAACCATAGTCTTGAGGGACAGTGATGCTGAAGCATTTTCTTTGCATATATGCTGTTGCACCTTGGTTTCTGATATATATTGGTTAGACATTTCTGGATAAGCACGAGTCTGAATGGATAAGCCACTGACTGGCTGCACTGTTCAGTGGGCAACAATAGCATCATTGTTTTCTGCCCCAGACATGCCAGTAAGTGCTCCATATTTTGCATTTCTGTTGAAATGAAGATCTCCATGAAACCGAACCAATGTGGGGGAATGAGGCTTTGTTTCTGGTGAGCTGGCAGAAGCATTCTTTTAGAAACCCCCTCTCCGGCTTCTTATTTCTAACTCATTTGGCTGTAATTTGTACTGTCAAGGTCATTTAAATAGGCAGCAAGATGTGGCGAATGTGTTCCCAGAGGTCATGAAAAGCCTCTTTAGTAGAGCATGCTAGGCTGTGCTTATGCCAGGTCATTTAAGCACATTTGTATTGCCAGTCAGATGATACACAGAGTAGTTCATGATTTTGTAATAAACCATGCAACCTGGACCTTCAGTGTGTGCCACAGTGGGATACAGCACTTGGATTTAAATGACAGTACAATAGTTCAGTAACTGTATTTTAATAGTATACTAATCTTTAAAATATGTGAAAATAAGTGAGATGCTGAAATCTGAATAAATCGTCTGGGTTCTTCCCCACCCCACCCCACCCCACCCCTTTTTTCTTTCTGTGACACCGGTTCATTTGTCTGGGCTATCAGTCTTTTATTCAGCTCTTGGTGTTGAAATAGTGCCATTTTTAATAAACAGTTTAGAGAGATTCTCAAAATCAGATTTTATTCCCTTCTTTTTCCATATCCATTCCCCATAAATTAACCATTTATCTTAGGAGGCAGTAAATAAAGAATGTATGATTGAAAGATTAGAGAAGTCACCGTTTCAGCCAGCTATTTGCAGCATTGGTGACTGCGAGTCAGAATTCCTGGGTCTGTCTGAAACTCTGCCACTACATTACTGTATGACTGTGACCAAATCCTTTCTTTTTGTCTCTCTTTCATTTTTTCCTCCCATATTAATAAGCACTTTGTGTTTACCTAGCATTTTACCTTTTCAGAGGACCATACAACCCTTATAAAAGCAGTGTGATGCACACTCAACTTGGCAGCAGTATTTCTTTTTAAATGTTGCTTGTCGGGCACTTATAGTTGGAGATTTCCAGTCTCTCATGCTTAATATGAAAGTCCAAAGTCTTACAAATCCAGGTTGAGTGAAGATACAAAATACAGCTCTTGAATATTTTGTTTACCCCCCAAATTCTGGTGTAGATGAAGGGTTCTTCTTACTTCTCTTGCATGTCTAGAGGTCAGCTGGGAAAAAAAAATCTAGAGCAAATCAAGGATTTAAAGTTCCCTGAGCCCCAAAGTTTTGATTAATGACAGTCTTCCAATCCTGGGAAGCAAACCACCAGCTTTCCCTAAAATAGCGACTATTCTGACACTGCTGTGAAACAGGGGATGGGAATCTCTTTCCCAATGCTTTGCTCTAGCTGTGGGTACTTCATTTTATTCGCCCTGTCGTGTGTTTTCGCTTACGCTTTATTCTCTACATTTTGTGCGTGTGTGTTTTGTTTTGTTAGACAAATGCACTACTTTAAAGGAAACATTTCATAACCTTTAATCAAGATCATATTTTACTTTCATCACATCTGTATTTATATTATTACAAGCCTTTTGGGTCTTAACATCCTCTGGTCTAAGCATTAATCGTTTTGGCTGATATATAAATAAATGTTTGACTTTGTTTAACTCTAAAAAATACTGGCTTGAAAAAAAAAGACCTTATCAATGGCATCTTAGAATAACTGCATGTCAAAAAAAGGCAGGGACCAATCAATACTGAGCTTTCTCTGTTAAAAACTAAGTACAGGGAGTAGTTCTAGATTCTGCGATCCCACTGTATAAAATAAAATCTCCTTGCTGTTGAAAGATACCATCTACCTGGAGTGAACATGCTACATCTATTTTTTTTCTTTTTATTACTGTTATTTGCCCTAGCTGTCATGCTGCACTTACACACAGCCTTGATATAACTGAGAGTGAAGCCTGCTCATCTATAATATGGCAGAGCGTTAGCTGGGAGATTTTATAGTTAAAAATAAAGATAGGCCAACACCTAATTCTTCTTGTGGTTACACAAGTGCAAATCAATGATGAAGACAGTACAGTTCCTGATTTAAACTGGAAGAGCAGAAAATGCTGAATTTATGTCTGCAAATAGGAAAAAAGAACAACGGCTCGCTGAGTAGAGGAGTGAAGACCCTAGCAGTCATCTTCACACTTAACATAATTGTATATTACTACCTGTCTCCCAGATAATTTTTAGACTCCCATGGAATAAATCAGTGTAGTTCCACTGTGGTAAAGGAAACGATTTAAATTATTATCAACTCATGATCCAACGTAGGATTTCTAAACTCTCTGACTGAATTTTTAATGTATTTGACTTTCAGTGAGGATTTGAAAATGCTCTTTGAAATAACAGAAGTAAAAATGTTATGAGACCAAACAGTGAAGTAATATCATTTTCTAAATATATATAATAGCTGAAAATTGTTTACTTATCCTCCTTTATGAGAACCAAGCTTCTGTGACCTCCGATTAATTTACCATTAGCCTGAACACACAATGAAAGTGAATGAAGGGGCAATTTGGAATGACATTTATCAGCTCTGGAACTGTCGACTTCTATTATTTCCACAAGGCCTTATACTTCTTGGCTCTAGAGAAGGCTGTGCTGACTTGAATGAAGAAGAGCGTTCTTACTACCAAGAATAGTTACAGTGCAGACAGCTTCATTGCTGGATGCCTACGATGGTAAAAAAAAACACCTCCCCCATTTCTAACTTGGATTAAACGAGACCAAAACCACTGTCCTATACTGGACTTGCACAAGACCTTGCCTTCACACCAGGCTAAAAAAGGGGAACGGAAGGACTGAGGAAAGGGAGAAGGCATGAGAGAAGGGAAAGAAATAAACTTTATACGGACAGGATAGCTGAGGGCTTGAGACACAAGGATGAGACTGAAAAAAACCTTTCAGCGCAAGGATGCAGGTTGGAATCCAAGCTGACTTTGCAGGGAGTAAGAGCCATTCCCATGAGGGACTGGGTGCTGCTCCCTATGAACCGAAGTGCTGCTCGCTCTCAGATTTCCAGTGGCCAGAGAGCACACTGCAGCTTTTACTACCATATCTGAAACTAATCAGACCCTTTTGTCAAGACTTACAGCAGAGGTCAAGAATTGAATATACGTGGAAACTAACCCCTCTTGGATTGAATCAAAACAAGTCTGTGGGCAGGTTTGCATTCCTTCTGATACTGTCTTCCAAACAGATGACTTTGCTCTTCAGGGATCCTTGTCTGGCACAGGGTCACTGTGTTTGGTTGGTTCGTTGGCTGGTTTGTACTTACACTTTTATGCAACTAGCTCAGTAGTGATTTTACAAGATTATGGTTGCACTGTTGTGGGATTTTATTTTTCTTTTAAATTGAAATCAGTGAAACAGCAGAGCGAGTCCACTTCCATTTGGCTAGTAGGTTAATCTATTTTATTTTAGTACAGATGGATTTGTATTTCTGTAAGGTAACAAATACCTTCTTAAAATGTCAAATGCTGGTTGAACTGGCTGACGTTTTTAGCCCTCAGGCTTAAGTCTCCTAGAAGATCAACAGAAGTCTGCCTTCTAGGTGCCTAACTCACTTCACACAATACAGAATATAGGCTCCTAAGTCAACTTTATGCATTGATTTTTTCCCCCCTTTATTTTATGCACAAGTTGCATCGAGGATGGCTTACATACCCCTTTAAGGATGACAGCTTTGTCCACAATGTCCCTGATATGTCTGTCTGCCAAGCTTTAATTTATTTTTAACTATGACTATTACAAAAGTGTAGAAATGATCAAATATAACAAAAGTGCTTTGCTCAGAGCTTGCTTCTTTTTAAGGTAATGGAAAAGTTATATGACAGTGCTTTGCAGAATTGCCCTGTGTTTGGAGATGTACGTCTACATCACACTTCCACAAGCAACAGGCAACTATAAAATTCCTTTTTTACTGCAGCACACCACCCTCCGCGGAAAAGAATCGGTATTATATGATAGTAGTTACAGATACCTTAGTGGTAACAGTAAAACACTCAAACATTATGAATCTAATTTCAGTGAGCTTTGCATTGCTGTAAGTCAGGAAAAATTCTATAACAGTGAATGTACTTATAACTTAGAGAGATCAGAATCGGCTTCTTCAGTGCCTAGAGCCAAAACCCAGTTGTGTGATGTACCACTTCCAGTAGCCAGAGGATGGCTTTCCTAAGCTACAATGTGAGAGGAAACCTAAGCTAACATGTGGTGGTTGGATCTAATACCATATCCATTAGATCTTGTTATTTAAAAGTGAGTTAAAATCACTTCCAAAATATCCCCCTTGCAGACAAGCTTTTTCTCCATTCCCTGGGGTTCTTTTTCCCTTATTGTATTTTGGTCAAACAAAAATACACGACTTAGAATTTTGATGTGTTTTATAGCACTGTCTGTTGCTCTGTGTAATCAAGCCATGTTTAGGAATAATTCCAGTTACCCTGAAAAAAATGTCAGCCAATTTTTCTATTTTTGCATAATAATAATTACTGAAATCTTGAAGTCCAGCTCCGCAGAATATGAAGAAATAGATAGGCTTATGCAGGATTATCCAGGTTATTGTTTCAAATTTTGTGGAAAGAAAAGGTGGGTTCTTCCTGCTGTCTTGTTGTGGTGAAAGAAGTATTTATTTCCTAAGATCTTTTTGTGCTTGCAATTCTAAGCATGGGAAATTCAGAGAAAAGTACAAGTTAAAAAAAAACAAAACAAACAAACAAAACAAAACAAAACAGAACCAAAAAAAACCCCAACAAAAAATTGCAGCTGAAAACCACTCAAACATCTTTGCCCAATTTGGGTGGTGCTGATTGAATTTTAAGTGAAAATGCTCTTCAGTTCTTTTCTAATTCATCCATATCAAGTTTAACCTAAAGTAACAATAAAATATAAGTGTAAAAGTGCTCTTTATTTTCACCATAGAAGGATATATTTTTTTGATGTGAATAATTTCTTCAGAGACAATTCTTACGTGCAAAGTGCAAATGGAGAACGTTCTCTGATCATGCCATGCTAATTTTCCACTTTATCAGTCATCTCGGTTCCAAACTGGAATGACAAGATGGTATCACATTTGATCTTAATATATATCATACAGCCTTTCTGGTTCAGAAGTTCATATGAGCTGAAAACAACTGCCTTTGTGGAGGGTGTTGTGCCAACAGCAGTTTTTTAATAACATTCCTTTCTCTTCTGCTTGTTGTAGGATGAAGTAGCCCAGCCTCTGAACCTTTCAGCCAAACCCAAGACATCTGATGGCAAGTCTCCCACATCGCCCACCTCTCCTCATATGCCAACTCTGAGAATAAATAGTGGGGCCAGTTCACTAAAATCCTCCGTGCCAGCAACATTAGCTAGTCCTTCGGCCAGGGCTAACACAATAGGTAAGCTCAGTTTCACCTGTCCCTCCTCATAACAATTAACAGGTCTTATTGGAAAGTGGGTATTTAATGGCCAGTTGCCAGACAGTGGTCTGTGAGCTGTCATGGGTTGACCATAATACTACATTTCTTGGTGTTAGTGAAGAAACTCCAGGGATTTACAATTTCAGGAGGAGTATCTTAACTTTTACAGACTCGGAAAACAAAAGCCTTTGTTATTTCAGATACTGCTTTATCAATAACAGTTAATAAATGCTGTTTGTTTAATGGCATACATTAAAGACAGTGAACTGTCTAATGGCGGGCATTAAGGACACATGATATTCTACTATGTCATCTAAAAGTGGTGAATAAACTTTAAAAAAATGCCCTTTAAGTTGAAAGTCTACATATGCAAATACATCTTTGCAAAATTACAGGTTTAATCCTGAGTCCGCTAAAAAGCTGCATAGAGCATTATTTTTGCCTTGGTCTAATAAACAGCATAATCACCAAGTTCATTCAAAAAACCAAATTTGATGTTGTATCTTGCAAAAAGTCTTGACTGGCTGTTTTAATACTGTTCCAGAAAATAGTGTTACTTCTTCCTCCTGTCAAAATTACCTCGTTGCCTAAAGACCATCTAAATAATAATGGTCCTAATGGTGATTTTACTAGTCTGATGTGTTAAAGGGACTGTTCTTTGTGTGTTTTAGTAAAACATGTACACACCCCATTCTTCATCCTTCTAACTGAAACGTTTCATTCCATGAAGGGATTGAATATAACCTGAATTAAGATTTCAGGATGTAAATCAAGCTCTGTTCAGGGAATTAAGTGAGGTAGATCGTTGCACCTTTGCTACCGTGTGTCTTGTTGCTACTAAAACATCTCCTGCTGGCCACTTTCAGAGATGGCACAAACAAAAGAAACCATAGCTCAAACATATCAGAAGCTGTTTATGTGATATCTCAGCGCTGTGTAGTAAAACTTTCTTGTGTCTCTGTGGGTCTCTCCCAAGCTCTCTGTAGTCCATAGACTACATATATATACATATTCTACCCACATAGACACCAGGAAGACCCATAGTTAAGTCTAAAGATAAAACAGATCTAGCTCCCACTGTATTACACTCCCACTGTGCATACATAATTATTGCTAATGTTGATAAGGCTTATATATATCAGAGAATATGCTCCTACATCCTGTATAAAAGAAAATAATTTTATTTGGTATGATGTGTTACAGTTGTATAAATATTATGTAAATATCACATTGTTAATTGTTAATGTATGTGTTATTATTAGCGCTACACTGTTTAACTTGGGTAGGTAATAATGTGCTTCATTTTTAATTTGCTTGGCTCTACTGCTCTCCATGTACAATGCATCAAGTTTCAATTTTTTCAGATTCATTTTTTTGTCCTCAGTAGAGCATCACATTTAGATGCGGAGTTAAGCATCTGACCTGCATGTCAGTGGCAGGACTTCTCTTGTTCTCTCCTCTCCAATCTTCTTTCCCTGCACACCTGATGTTTTTCATAGGTTTGAGACCCCTGCAATTTACTTCTTTTAACAAAATGCAGATTTTGAAATGCTGTACCTGTAATGAGTGATAATGTAATTGGATAAAAGCTGTGAGGATGAATGGAGCTTTAAAGGTCACTCTTGTAAGAAGAATTAATGTGTTATACCATTAATAAACCATGGAAAACTGTGGAGCAAAAGATAACATACTTAAGTTATTGTTAATGACATAGGCTTCACTGCTGTATATCTCTCAGCTACAAATATAGAAAGTGACTTTTTGAGGTTGCTGAGCAGTATCACTGTGCATACCGTATATACAAGATAAGCAGTCTTCGACAGTGGTGCAGGAGCTGGACAGACATAGGCTACTTCTAACAAAGGTCTGTCCTTTAATGGAGGACTAGAGGAACGAAAGGCTTGTGAACACTCCACAGAGTTTTCCTGCCAACTGCTAGGTCAGATCCAACCAAAGTTGCAGCAAGTAAAACTCACTACCACGTTGAAACCATAAAAAAGTGAGCGTGCAATTTCACGTCATTGTCCAGTAGGGGCTATACCACAAAAAAATTTTGATAACGTTTTTAGCAAAGACGCTAAGGACCCTAAAAATGGTAGAGAAACTGGATCACTTTTTTGTCTTGAGACATGACTCCGTCTACAAAAAGTGACTGGGAAACATGCAGTCGTTTGCCAGACAGTTACTTCCACCATTTGAATGACTGGAGCTGTCAATGCAAGACACAAGTTGTCTGTCGCAGGTGCGCACGGCCCACCTTGCTGGGATGCAGTTGAGCTGTCGCTTTGCGCTGCCGCTGACTTCAAACTGAAACCCTTCTCTGAAAGCCGTTCTTCAGGCTGCTTGGTTCCCGGAGAAATGCTGATGTATTGTTCAGTTGCCTCTGGAGGATGTAAACTTACAGCCTCCTGTGATTATGAGTGTAACTGCATTCAGGCATACAGCTATGTAGTCCTTTTCTAGAGCTAGCCTTATAGTGTGTAAATTATGCTACAGACTGAGCAGTCACAAATGTCGTGGCTTCCTGTATGACTTTAAATCCAAGCATTTCTTTTTGGGAACAGGCATATGTCCGTGTACTAAAAACAGAAACAACTTCGCTCTGCCCTTTGCCATTATCTTCAACATCTCTATGCTAGTTTGGCAATCCTTGTAACTAAGTGCATTTTATGTAATGCAGTTCCCCTCTCTGTCAATAATTCACCACCTACCCTAAACAACAATAATTTACATTCAACTCACTTCTATATTAATCATTTCCCTGCACACCAGCATCTTGGCAGCTACTGAAAAACATAAGGAGTGCTTGCTTTTATTCACTGTCATGTGCCAAACTGTCTCAAAGATAGCAGTATTCAGGAAAAGCCAAATAGTCTGGAGAAGGGCATGAATTCCAGTTCCTAGGCAAATTCGGCTGTATTACAGATTGAAAGTGTTATACCTAGCCTAATCAAGAGCACAACCAGCAGTAATACTACTGTTTGTTTGTTTGTTTGCTTCCTTTTTGAATTTATTCTGACTACATGCAAGCTTGATCAGTAACAGATGCAAAGTGGGGAAGAAACCAAGCAAGTTGATAAAATGGAGATTAAAAAAAAAAAATCAACTCAACTGGTAGCACTGTGCTGGTGCAGGTTATATCCTTCCTTATGCTGGGAAAGCTGGAATTACCGGAATTCCATTGGGTGGGAATTCCTGATCTGGGTCTTTTGATAAAAGCAATGTGGATCAAGTTATTTCGGATAAAACTCTTAGGGGTCCTGGGTATTTAGGCAAAAGTGAACTGTTAGTACAATCAATAACAGTCAAACTGCACAGAAACTTTTCTTTCTAGTTTTTGCGTGCCAAGGAAGTCAGGAATACCAGTCCCATTCTGTCTGCAGTCTGAAAAAACAACAATAAAAACCCAAACCGAACTAAAATCCTGACAGCAGCGCAGCACTGAACTAATCTGACATCAGCCTCTTCCCCTGAAATGTTTTAAGCAGCAAGACAATGTCCTACGTTTTTTGGCAATCGGCGGATCAGATAGAAGAGTCTAGCAATACAACAAGGATGTGTAATCTGACATGATTAGACAAGGCTCTTTAGGAACAGAACATTCATAATTGAGACAAAGAAAGAGTATTAATAACACTTTCCTAACACGGCAGTTAGCCATTTTATATTTCCTTTCTTTAATCTTAGTGTTTTTCAACAAATCATGGGATTTAATAGCGTGTTTTGGCAGATTAGAGGATTTATGGCCCAGATGTTTTTTGTTCTAAAAATGGATTAGGGTGTAAAGTTTGCTGGAATCCATGGAACATGTTGAGGCAAGCCGGTCATTTTGTGTGTGATTAGTGCCTGCCTTCTGTCTCACAGTCCCTCCATCTGTCACAATTCACCAATGGATCTGGTTAGATTTAGCCTCATGTCACAAACAGAAGTCCCTTTTCTGGGCAATTTCATATTACAGATTCATTTTATGCCGTTTTTATGCCCTAGTTAAAAGACAGAAAGAAGTGTGTGCATGCGGGCGCGTGTGGGGATGTGGCGAGGGGGAGGGAGATTGATAGATATTAGCCTCTCCTTTAATGTTTGAAAAATAGACTAGGGCTCGGAGTCTCCCATCAGTATTCTATCCTACAAATCACATGCAGATCATAATAAGTATAATCTACAGTACGCTAAAGGAAAAAAATGACAAAGTGTCACATTTAAAATTAAATAGTATTAGCTGTGCCGGTGATGCTTGTAACATTTTAAAAGGAAATAATTCAGTGACTACTAAGGCTAAGCCCTAGGCTGTGAATCTGCAGCAAAACAGTGGACATTTGACCTACTATTAGCAGCATGAATAGGAGCGGGAATGTAGGTCCGTGTAGCTGTGGTTTCTTATACATTTCTGAATGACAGGTGGTGGTGGGGAGCGTTCAGTGGATGAGGTTTCTCTTCCCAGCCATTATGCATTTCATATCTATAGCAAACCACCGCCACCTGTGGTTTATTTTAATGTATTCACAAGTTTTAAGAAGGGGAAGAATGAAACGGGCTATTTTTAAGAGTTTGGGATTGCTGGCGTGATCAAAGCTTCCCCTAACTCTCATCCGGTTACATCCTGCTGCATACAAACCACAGGGCTAACCTCTGCAGCGTCAGGGAAATACTGAAACTAATGGGATCAAATATCAGGACGATGATTTTGGCGCTGAGGTTTCTCATGCTTTCTATCCAGGTGGCTCAGTCATAACAAGAACAGAATTACAAAGCGCGGATGGGTTTCTGGGCATTACCTTTTAACTCTTTCTCATTAATAATGCGAAACTGTTGGTGCGTTTCATCGATGAAAGCTAAAGCGTTTTCTTGTAACTTTCTTTTTTTAAGATATCCTTTCTTCTATCACGTCGTCAGGTTATTTAAATGACCACGATGCTGTTACCAAGGCAATCCAGGAGGCCCGGCAGATGAAGGAGCAACTTCGGAGGGAACAACAGGTGCTGGATGGGAAGGTGGCGGTTGTGAACAGCCTGGGTCTCAATAACTGCAGGACAGAAAAGGTGAGTTTCCGAGACGCCCTTTGCAAAGGGTCAGAGATTGCATTTGGCTCTCCCTACAGATACATAGGTTCTTCCTCCTTTTTCTCCTCCTTTTTCTTGCTCTGTTTACTTCTCTCCCAGTATAAAACAGAATAGTTGCTTCTTTCAAAAAAGAGTGAAAAGTAAAATGAGAACCACAGCCAAAAGATGACATGAGAGAGAGACCGGGAGACCCTTGGGGGAGAGTGGGGAGGAGGCAGAGATAGTTAAAGCCCTCGTGAGAACTTTGGAGGCCGCTAATTCTCTGTTCCAGCCTGTCAATGTGTATTATGAGAAGGTGATCTTAGAAATCTCTGGGTCTAAGTGGAAATCTTGCTTTATGGAAATGCTTACATGTGTTTGTGAGATGAGCTGGATTTGAAAATATTCAAGCTTCTTTAGGAACATAAGCTTTGGTGATACTCAGGCTCAGCTTCTGGGTATTTAGCCTTGTGAGGTTGTCATATACGATATTTTGTGGCCATTGCAATGTAGCACTGTCATGTCACGTTAGATGACTTAACAAAATTGAAAAAAATGGAGAATTGACAACACAAACTGCAGCAAATATTTTCAGTGAAACTTAGAGGCAGCAGAACATATGGGCCTTACCACCTTCTGCTTTTGAACTGGCCTGCAAAGCTGTGCTATAACAAAATATCGACAAAGTGAATATCCTCTCCTAAAATTTGTATGTACTGTAACCGTCGTGGGTGTCAAAGAGGTTATGATTTGCTGCTTTTCTCTGGAAATACCTGATGTCTTCCTGTGCACTGCCCTGGCTTACGGAGGATAAATAGACCTGCCAGACCTCGCTGCCGCATTTATAGTCAATGGTCCTTATAATACTGCCACCTAAGATACGCATCCAAACTCTTGTGTGCATCTCAGCCTCATATGCTTAGCAAGGCTTTTCCTCAGTTCCTCTCTTCCCCTGCAATATTTTCGGAGGTGACAAAGCCTTCATCGTGCAGTACAACGAAGATGACCGTTGTTGCATTTGGTGTAAACAGAATTTTATTGAAACCGCTTCTAGTGGCTTTCCACTGTGAGGCCTTGTGAGATAGGCAGATAAATAGAGTGAATAAAAATGATCAGCTATTTAGCAGAAACTTGAAAGTCAGTCATCCTAGGAAGCTTGTGAGTCAAACAATATTGTCCAGAACGAGCAGATTGCTAATTTGGATAGCTTTCCGTTTTCCCTGGTTTTAGATGGAGTTTGATCAATAAGCTGTGAGAAGCCAGCAGTCTGGGTAATGAATGTTAAATGTACATGTGAGTCGCTCGCTACTGTACTTTTTTCATCAGCCTGTCCTGGGTGTAAGTGATGTAGAAATGACTCCAATTTCATGCACTTTCTTGAGAGGAAGGGGAAGGAAGAAAGAGGTCAGTGTAATGGGTATCTGGCAGTACATACAATCTCTCTCAGAAGAGTAAGAGCGCTGGTATGGGGGGAGAGAAAGAAAGAGAGGGATGGAGCATGTTTACAGCATTTCACATGGAAGAGTACCAGAAGGGAAAAGGGAAAAGCAGAGTGTCAGATATAAGAAGAAGTGATCACAAGCACAAAGGAATTTATATTCAAATATTTAAGCATTCTTGAAAGGATGCTCGGAGCAGAAATTTCTTTTCTCTGCTCCCCATGTAGAAATGACTTTAACACTCAGCCAGATGCTAATGCAAAGTGACTCAAGCTATTCCTCGCAAGCATAGCTAAATTGCCGTTATTTGTTAAGCGCATTGAATTCAGCTGTGGATACAGCAGTTGGTTGCATTCAGAAAGCATCTGTACCCTTTTTTTTTCNTTTTTTTTTTTTTTTTAATCCTCCAAAGCAGAGACAACTCTACCTATCTCCCCCCTCTCCTCCCTTGTGCTGGCTGGGAATTGTCAAGTGACAACCGACCAAATCCTTTTGGACAGGAAGCCTTCATCCTGAGTTCTATATACTTGCAAAGCAGGCCTTGTGGTTGGATCAGGAAGCCCATTAAAAGCACTTTGATGGTATGGAAATTCATCTTCATGAAGCACCCAGGCCCCTAAGCAGCATGCTGTTTAGCTGTGGTTACAGATCAGTCATTCACATCGGAGGGCAGTAATTGTGCTGACGGCTTGTTCGGCAATGGAAGTACATAAAATAATCCCAGGCCCTCCACCATGGCATTGCGAGTTAATCTTCTTTAATACAGATCAGCTGTTGTTCTAACACATGACTTTATGCTGGCTCTAGTGACTCTGCACAGCCTTTTGATTAAGTAACAGGAGTGGAACCATCTGCATTCACTTTATTCTGTTACTTTCCTATTGTTGGGATTCTCCTTACCCCTTCTGTTTTCACTTCTCACCCTCAACCCCAGTTGAAGTTTATTTTCCTCTCTAATTCATGCCTCCTGGTGGGCTCGTGGAGGGCAGAGAGGAGTTCTTTTACAAGGTAGCAGGAAGAAAAAATTGTTTGCTCAATTGAAAATTTTTCTAAAGCAACTGTAGGGTTTGGGGTTTTTGATACAATAAATGCCAAAACTTTATCGGGGTGCACGGATTTATTTTATTTTACTACATTTCATTTCATTTTATTTTGCTTTACTTTATTTTATTTTCCTTTATTTTTAACATGGAGACAGGAAAGGATAGAACCAAGTCTGAGCTCTCCCTAGACTATAATGGCATTTGAGCTGCTGGGGTGACAACTTAAGCTACTAAGCACTATTTAAGAAGTTGCACTTTTTAACTTGTAGGGTCTCCTGAGCTGTCTCTTGCATTTGACCCAGAAGAGGAAAAGCTGTAGGATGTAAAGTTCAGGCATTTTCTCTCCTTTCCCATAGATGCTCTAGGCCATCCACTGACTAGCCAGCTGTGGAGTTCGGATCCAGACAAACACCCTAACATCTCTAAAGTTTGTGTCTGTTTGATCTAGGGCTTTAAAATTTTCTCTCATATTAAGAGTAACATTTGAGAGGAAGGCAAGTGTTGCCATTTTGAATTAAATTATATTCTCTTTTTCCCCGTTCTCAAGAGAAAGAAAAAGAGGTAGTTGGGAAGGTGGGTAGTGAGAAATAGCGTGCTGCAGTGTTACTGCTGAGGGTTTCCCTTCAGAAGCTCAGGGTCCCGCCAGGGGACTTAGAGGCAGCCCCCCTGAATTTCTGGGATGTTACATTTGCTCACTGGTGGCTTCCTGAGAGGGAGATTTCGAGGGGGAGGATGGCATTAAAAGAGTGTTAGCCTAATGTAGCTGTGTGTCCGTGGGCATATTCGACTTAGAAACGTACATTATGTTTATAGTTATGTACAGAAGAAAGACTTTCTTTCCTGTAGAGTTACCTCAGACTTCATAGGCAACAAACACTTCTCTGGGGCCGTCCCAAATTTTCATGTCGTTATGGAGACCTACGATTGTCTGAGACCTTTTCACTTTTTCGTTGCATGAATTGCTGCTGCTGCAGCCTACCAGTGAAGGTGGGCTCTGTGCGGTTCTGAGCATGTGTGTTGGACCCTTGGTAGGGATTTATCTGCCAGGGGTAGCTGGGCAGGCTCAGGGCTGGAAATCACCTTCGTGAGTCTCTTGTTAAAGCTCTTGGGGCTTTTCGGCACACACGTACATGACCTGCTGCCTGGCTCATGTTCCCAGATGGATTGATCCCTGTGGACAGCCAGACCTGCCGGCTGTAAGGCAGTAGTCAGACAGGAATTTTGTGGAATTGGAGAGACGCTGTTCAAAAGGAGTCATAAATGAGAAAAGGTTTTTTTAAAATGGCTAGGATGATTTGGGTGAGTCACTTTACGGGCTTCCAACTTGGACCATCTTGAGGGATTTGATTTTCAGAGGATTACAGTAAAAACTATGAGCATCATGATGAACATGGATTTTACTAAAACCTATTTTAATTGCAAATGCAATAAAACATATTTTTACATTACTTTTCTTGGAAACATTTCCATGTATAAATGAGAAGTGTGTGTGTATGTTTTTCTGGTTTCTTGGAAACCCAGGAGCATAGTTTTATTTGTAATTGTCATCTACAGTTAATTATAGCTTGATATGTACTATACATAAACAGTGTTACCTTTTATACATGTAGCTTAGAGCGCAGATTATCATTTAGTGCAAACACCACAATGGGCAACATCAGCAAGTGGACTCTGGTTTGTT
Source organism: Ibidorhyncha struthersii (assembly GCA_013398815.1). Taxonomy (NCBI): domain Eukaryota; kingdom Metazoa; phylum Chordata; class Aves; order Charadriiformes; family Charadriidae; genus Ibidorhyncha; species Ibidorhyncha struthersii. The sequence continues at coordinate 1,365,038 of VZSZ01002971.1, read as the reverse complement.
TGTTCGGCCCCAAAATTGCCTGTTCCTCTGCAAAGGAGATGTACACAAACACCAAGAGCCAGCATGTGTGTGCATGCATACAAGCCTACAGTGCCGTCTTTCAGAGATACACAGCACAAACACGCGCCGAGCTAGCCAGTGATTTTCCTACTGTAGTCAGGCTCTCCCAACATTTGTGTATGTACCCTGGTAACTGTGAAAAAAAGGAGGGCAGGGGCACACAGGCAGGTATTTGAGCGTGTGTCTGTGTACGCTGGTACAAACGCAGGTACTGGTTTCCGAATGCTGGCGCCTGCTGCTAAAGGTGCCGGCGACTGGGGCGCTTGTGTAAGCATGCACAGCCACACAAGCATTTCAGACGTGCACGGACGCAGTCACACTCGTAGCGTGCTCTGAGATGAGTGCATCCAAATACGTATACCTCCTCTGCTGAAGTGTTTCTTAACCTGTGATACAAGTTCTCCCTGTTATCGCTTGGAGTGTGTCCTTTTAAAAGGCTCTGACATGTACTTGTCTGCTGGGCTGTAACTAAAGAGCTATTTGTAACAATATTTATTCCAGCATTGTAAGCAGGAGCCTATTTATTACTCATGCTTATGGAACACCGGGTTCAGGATGCCTTTCCTCCCATTCCCACCCATCCCTCCTCCCACCATCCTCCCCACTCCCACCCCCACTTCTCCCTCTTCCCCTTAAGAGAGTGCCAAACGTGAAATGACAGTGACCAATGTTGACTTAATGTGGATGTTTAATAATGAAAAAAGTGTGTCAGTTCCAGCGTTAGTTACAAATGGCAGTAAGTATATCGGGTGGCAGCCCTGTAATAATTTTACATCCATCATTCCTTCCTGATGCCTCGCTGGCTGCCTGATGGATGGGGATAGCAGAGTTAACTCTTAAGAAACTGCTGTGATCTGCTGAGCTGAAATGAATTCTGTCCCTGCTCTCCCCTCGGGGAGGAGGGGGATATTAAGAATCTCAAACCCGCAGATCCTGCTGTCTTTGAGAAATAAAACACCGGAGCTCAGTTTACTAAAGGCATAAGGAGGAGCTGGTTTAACACATGGGATTTAAATTTCTCTTGCAGTAGAGAATTTTACTCCAATAACATTTTTTTCTTCCCCTAATAGTTAAATTTGAACCAGAAAGTTGAGAAAAAAATGGAGGAGAGAAGAGCAGGGAGAAGAAAAGAAAAGGGTTGGTAAAACAGAGTCTGACCCCACGCTTGTTGCAGAGACCGACAGGCCGTGGGTCAGACTAGAGTGAGTAAGTTGTAACGATTGAAACTGGGAAGAGCAGGACCTGGTGCAAGCTGGGCTTCCCTGACAGGAGAAATCCACTGGAAATAAGTCCAGAGGTGCAGTGCTAACATCATAAACTAAATCACTGTGTGAGAGTTAAAACCTGCCCCTTTTCATAATCTCCGTAGTATTTTACTGGAAAAATACTTCAGCGTTCCCAGTGACTAGCAGAGGCTGCATTACCCACAGACATTACATACACACACGCTTATCCCTGCAAGTTCAGCAGACTGCTAATATATATGTCCTGTAATTTGTAGCTCACTCTATTCCTCACTGGCCTGTAAAACACTAGGAAGGATGATCAGTGTAATATTTTTGTTCTCTTCTCGCAGTGCGAGCAGAGATCCTTCTGTTTGGAATAATTATTAGACAATGTGGGGACCAGGGAGTATCTCGCAGACAACGGACTGTTACGGTCCTACAACACGAAAGTTAACATATTATCCTAACTGCTGTACGTCCCCTTCTTGTTACCCTTTCCCCTACCCTCTTCCTCATTTTGTCTTACTGAGGTTCTTTGCCAGCAGAAATTCTTGTCTGCGGGTTGCCGTCCTCTTTGTTAATGCTATCAACACAGAGCAGACAGTTTTCAAAAAGCATGACAAGAAGGCGAGCAGGTATTATGTCATCACCCATCCGTCACCCTGTATGTCAGCCTTTCAGTAAGTCCAATCAGCACGCTCAACAGGATCATTCATGTTCAAGGAGTCCTCTATTCAACAGGGCTACTGTATCCATCGTCATTTCTCCTGAAACTTTTCTCAAATTTAATTAAAAACACATGTCAAGTTTGCACACTGCAAAGATCAAAATTGGTTTTGCCCAGCGCTGGTAACCAAGCATTAAACATTTTGATTTTCTTCAGCTGAAAGTTTATTCCTTCCTCCCCCTGCCCCCCCTCCTTTTTCTTTTTCCTTTCGCCATTTGCTTTGTGGAGCTTGTGTATATTTATATTTACAGCCTCTGCATTTAATGGCCACATGCCTTATTTTCACAGATGGCCAGTGGAAGACTTCCCCTCCCCCCTTTTCTTTTAGTAAAGCCTGCCTTTGGTTTTGCTACTTTTGTCACAGTGCCACTACTCTCAGTTAGCAAGTGCCTACGCATGGGAGGGAGAAATTCTGCAATGAAGATTGTTTTTTATTCCTGCAAAGACTTTAGCTCTTTATTTGAAAATGCCCTTTCTTTTTCCTGATTGACCATCATCTATTAAATGCCCAGATATATTTTTCAGAGAAAAATTAGTGTGTATGTGTGTGTGGTTTTAGTACATCATTATGGCAGGGATGCATGGGCAGGGTTAGCTAATAAAAAATGAGACACGCAGAGGGAGGGACAAATTCTGCCCACGGATGTGTGCCTGAAACTCCCATTGAAGTCAAGGAGAAGAGCAGGCAAAGAGGCAGGAGAAGAACCCTGGATCCTTGCAGGTGCTGAAGTCTGAATGGGAATTTAAGACTTGGTTCGCTCCAAAGGGCAGAGATTGGAAACATTCACAGGCTAGTGTGGATCAGGGAGGACTGCAGCTGTTTATACCTCAATGGAAATTTTATTAAGCCCAGTAAAGATGGATCAACTTCCTCCTGAAAAAAAAAACATACGATTGATTTTGAACTTTTTGAGTCTTTGGGTTTAAGTTCTAAGGTGTACCCTACAGCCATGAGAACTAATTACTTCCTAAGATTTTATTATTATTTTTACATAATCATGTGCCTCCAATAGCTAGGGCTTTCAGCACATGCATGGGCACCAGCGTCAGTGCAATACCTCTCCTCAGTGTAATAGAGGCTGAGCCTGATTCTTCTGTGAATTGTGTCCACTTAGTCTCCTGGGGATCACCCTGTCCTGTTCTGCCCATCCTAGTATGCAGATGTTCACTTAGCTGGGTGGCAAACAGCCGCTAGTACATTTTGGGGGGTGCAGAACTTTACTTTTACTTGTATCGATGCTGGTGCTGGGGAGTAGACAAGCTAAGCCTTACTGCCTGACTGGGAAAATGTTGTGGTTTCTTTCTTAGAAGATAGCCTAGATGGCATGTCAGATTCTTCATTAGGGCTGGAGGAAATGTAAGCAAAGATAGGGCAGCCTTCGTAATTTTAATACCTTCTAGGGAAAATCGGAACAGAATAGCCAATATATTTGTAATGCTGCTGCGCAGTTGAGTCACCCATTGTTTAATAAACAATTGCCAGGAAAGCAGAGACTGTGTTCTTGCTTTCTCTTTATGTGTGTGTAGACCCTCTTTCCCAGGACATCCCGTGTGGGTTGTGATTTTCATCTTGTTTCATTTTTGGTGTACCACCTCTCTCCCTCAACTAACCCTTTCTTGCCTTGCTGATCAGTTGTAGCAGCTCTTTCTGACTTGCTGTGAAATCCTTCATTAAAATTTACACGGCAGATTTCATCCAGGGGCCTCAACACTCTTCACAATGGTGGGAAAATGTCGCGATCTCCATCCTGCTTATTTGGGGAAACTAAGGTGCAGCGACTGAACAATTCACGCAAAGTTAGAGAGCATGTCAGCCCCGAAAGCAGTCTAGATGAGAAACTGGGTCGTGTAACTCTTAACCTATTTGCAATCAGCGGATTACAGCTGCATCTGGTTGAGGTCAATGCCCATGCCCGCACAGTAAAAACTTTTGTAGGAAAGAAGCAGTGTCTCATCATTCTGCTTTGCTTTTGTTTTCCTTTTTATTTCTTCTTTAAAGTAATGGGCTGGGCCAGCCTTACCTGCATTTTCATTTAAAAGTCCTGATTTATACTATGTCTCAGATCTCGTAACCAAAGAAAAGGAGGACCTCTGTGTCCTCATTTACTTTACAATTGCTACTTCCCATCAGTTTGTTTCCAAGTCAAATAATGTATTTTAACGAGGTAGTCATTCTTTCATGAATAAAGACTTTAAAAAAAAAATAAGCTTGGGGACCTGACACTTAAGGCTGCCAAGTTATTGAGGATTTTTCTCTTTTTATTTCAGTGGACTCTGCCTTGCCTTCAGCGCTTTAAAAGGTACTGGCTTGAGAGCCCTTAGAAACCAAAGACCTACGTCCACCATGTACGGCAAAAAAAATGACTATACAAATTTCAGTACATTTTCCCTGTGACTGGGTGTCTGTCCCTGAGAGGAGAGTAGTTAAATGTCTGGGACTACTTGATCCATCTGATTTTTCCCCTGTAACACCTAATAGGGCACCTCTCTGCTGAGTCCATATAGCACTTCATACAGATTACAAATCAGATACAAGGATTTTCAGACAGTATTGAACCAATCTGGATTTGAATGTATACCATAAACCAAAAGATGTGGTTCCTTTACGAAATGATGTAGCTCCAATTAAGACTGAATGTAATAATTCTGAAAGAAGTAGCATAAAATCAGGAAGAACCACAAATGAAGAATGTTGTTTTATTTTCTTGCTTTTAATGCTGCTTTTAGGTTCTGTGGGTGGATTATTCCATGAAAAAGAGATATCTGATAAGCAAGACTGAAAGAGCTGAGGGGGTGGTGAAAGCATTGTTTCTTCATACTAAACTTTGATGCAACAACAACAAAAAAAAACTCCCAAATGATAAATTGCTGTGACATTATAAATAATCTTTCATCTTCTTTGGTGGTCCACAGAGTTTATATAATTGGAGGGCTAAAACCCTTCTTTGTTGTTTCTTCCCTTTTCATTAGTACAGTAGAAGACTATAAAATTGTGCAGCCAGAAGGGGTTTAACAATTACTGAGTCAACATTTGAAAGTCTCACTCTATTTTATCATTTCATGCATGTGCTTTTTATGAGCTTTACAGCCCTGCAAGCGTTACTTAAGCAAGCTCCATTGTAATGGTGGATCTGTAACTGCTCTTATTTTTATTTATGTTGCTTTCCCTGCTAGTATGTGCCATCAGCAAGAGTCACAATTCCACACTCACAAAGAAATTGTAAGATTGAGGTTATAATTTTTAGGTAAGATTCAGGAGTTTCAGTTCCTAAAACTATCAGTCTTACTAAGGAGCCTTTGGCAAGTCACTTAATATGTGACTCAGTTTCCCATCTGGTAAACAGAGTTAATACTACTGCCTTTACTTTGTGAAATTTTGTGGGTAAATTCACTGATGAGTGAAAAACACTTGGGCAATGTGATCTGTTACACAGAAAAACCTAAATCTAAATAGAAGATCCCTTGGAAAAGAACCAGAAATTCTCTTACAGCAGTTATAGGTGTAACATGACCTGGACTGTAACGTGGTTTGGACTGAGACACAGACAGTGTGCACAGTACCTATTTTGAAGTACCGTGGCATTAATACGCAGGAGTAGAGCCTGGACTGCAAATAATTCATCATGTGCAAACCTCTGGGCACACCTCGCACTACTGCCAGTGGTTCCTCTAAGTTCTTCCAGCTCTCTGTCATCCGTAATGCTTTCCTACCTCATGTTTTCCACATTTTGAAAGACTGTAAAGGTTTTGTAACACAAGCTATTCTGATGTTTATTATTGCAAGAGACAGAGGAATTGCACAGAAAGATTACTTTTACAAAGTCGTCACTCCTGTCAGATGTAGGATAAGACTCATCACCTTTTAGGAGAGCTACGGAAAATATCATAATGATGAATGGATAACACCTGGCACCACCAATGTGTCTGATAATTAAAGATGTTTTTCTGTCATAAAAAGAAGTGAACTTTCATTGTGGGATCATAGTCTAGCAGCTAATCTGCCTAGAACTTCAAAAGTTGGTGCATATTGACCAAGCTATGTGTCTGAATCGTTGATATTTACTGGGGCTTGCTGAGAGAAAACTTCTGCCTCGGCACCACAAAGCACGTTAGATGATGTCATAGGTCCTGCTCAACAATCTAAGGTAAAAAGGAGCTTATCAAAGCTCAATCTATTTGAAAATGCCATCTTCAGAGTTTAGATGTGGGAATTTTTCCCACAGAGGAGGCCGGTAAATGGCTGGACAAACTGCGCTTGGAGAGGGAGGGGGGAAATAGGACACTAAAAAGGACGGTAACAGGCAACCCTCTGTTTCGTTTACAAAGGTAGCAGGCACTCTGTCCATCAGTGTGTTTGTAATTCTTAGGTGCAAGAACTGATGAGTGAGTTTCTCCTTGCAGTCCATGTTTGGCTCTCTCCAGCTACTCTGGAATTTTTTTTGCCTGGTCTTTCAGTTCACTTGGAATAAGAAAAGCAGGAATGTGAGAAGATGTGCGTGAACGCTCCTCCTCTGGTGTTCTACACTGGCTGTATCTCTGCAGGCATCGAACTGAGAGGAAAAATATTCATATCAGGGGAAATGGGGGTAGGGTTATGGGAGTAGAAAAGTGAAGAGTGGACTGCTTCAGTAAAACTGCTAACCTTGAATTATGCAATCGGAAAAACAGCTCTTGCCAGAATACAATTCTAACGGAGTTCAGAGTACTGTCAGTGTTTGCCAAATACCCCAGCCAAAAGGATGTCTCAGAGAGGGGGAGGAGGGATGTGTTGCCATATGCCCAGCATTCGCAGTATTCTGGAAGAACTATGGAGTCCTTCAGGAGCGGAGGCGTGCGCATGGTCTCAGGTGCACTCTGAGCGTTGGTACCACGGTCCAGCGCAAGACAGGAGCAGCAAGGGCAGAGGAGAGTAGGCAAATACATCAGAAGGTCTTGATTTCTCAAACCTTCCAGGGTTTTGCTTCACGTTTGTCTGGTAGTGGGAGGAGTTCTGGCAAACATTATCAGGCTGTTCTACATATGTTTTGACTCTTCTTGTTTTATGTTTCTTCTATGAAAGAGACTGCAACCAAGTTCTTGTCATTTTTAGATCAATGTTTTGTTAAACTATGACAGCTATCCATGACAGAGAGCCAAGGAACTTTTGCAGCTGACCACAAAACTGAGTCTGACTTGCGGTGCTTAGTCATTTTTTATATATTTTTTTCTACATGACACATTCCATGTGTGTATGTGTTTTTCATTGTTCTTTTAAATATAATTAGACCATTCCTAGGAGCTGTGGTACAAATCAGTCTTCTCCAGTGGATTACTTTCTTTGATTAATAAAGTTTTAGAAACTTCTCATCACATTGTGGCTATTGATGAAACTTCTCTGGTTATATGTGAACAGTTGGGCTATTGTGGGACTGATTGCTCTCTACAGCATTATCTTCTCTGGTTTGCCCATTACGATTTTAAATGATCCAGACAACACAGCTCTCGCTGCCCCTACGGAGAGTGTCTCCTACAATCCAATAGAAATGACCATTAGGATAGTTTTTCCCAACCTCTGCCCAAGTTCTTCATAGAGGAAAAAGATGTTTTTAAGATGTATTTCAGCCCTCTGGGGCCTGATCCGAAATTCAGAAGAAAAGAATCGCTTCGTCTTTAGCAAGAGATCCCTATGTTCCTACTCTTGCAAGAGCAGAAGCGCTCCCTACCGTTTGTTTTCGCTGCTTTGTGCTGTCTGATTTTTAGCAGGTCTCGCAAGCAGTTCTTTGCACCACTTCCCGGGGTTTGGACCGACCTTGCCTGTTTGTCCCAGCAGTATTGGTTCTAGGCTGCAATTGATGCCACTCGTGCATTGCTCACAGGATGAGTAGCATTTTATGCCATTGGGGTGTGGGGCAGATCTGAAAGGAAGGGTTTATCACCCTGTTTATTTTCTTGCACCTTTAAAAACCTGAAAGCCTGGACGATTTCATCAGCTGAACTCTCTTCCCCATTTCTTTCTCTGCCCAGCAAGACAATTGGATGTAGAGCTTGATATAATGATAAACTAAGTCCAAGGCATGGTCCAGTGCAGTGTGCAGGAACGTACCACTGCCTCCTGAGGTGTAGTGCTGTGTCACAACTACTTTACTGAAGTGTGCTGCTGAACCCAACATGCATGTACTCCACCTGTTATCACTGGATGGTACCACAGCTTGCTACTGTTTACACAGCTAATCCAACACTGCAGAGTGGTGGCAGTTTTAAGAATGAGTAATTTGCTGTTGAATGAAGATAATGATGGTAAATAGATCCTCCTTTTCTATAAACTTGAAGCCATTGTGGATCTCTTGTCTGAAGTTCTTAAATACGTTCTGTGAGAGGAGGCTGGGCTAGAAATGGCAGCAGGTTCCAGTTGATTTGGGGTAAGGGAAGAAAAGATTTCTTTTACTTTGTTTCTTTGGAGCTTCCATAAATGCTTTCTCCATCAACTGAAAGACTCTGTAGGAAAGGTAAAGAGATGCATCCATCAAACAAAAAGCAGTAAGTCATCAACTGAGTGCTTTCAAGCAAAACAACACGGCAATGCTGCTTAGCCCATTTTGAATATTTTGTAATTGTAAAAGCATTTCTGTACGTCAGGACTGGGGAAAATCAGCTGCCATGTGTTTAATGGGAAGAGCATAGGACAGGAAATCGGAATGCTACTTACATATAGTCAGGCTTCTGCATCCTGCCAGGGTGTTGCTGATCTCTTTCTGCTCTCCTAACGCTGTTGCAGAGGCTTAGGAAAGAGGAGGCTTAGATTTATTCTTGCCTGAGCACTTTTTAAACTTAAACATTTCTAAACATTAACATAGAAAAGTACAGCTGGCTGTTGTGACATCCTCTATTTCCAGAGCAACATTGTGCAGAACTTCTTTTTAACTGCTACCTTATCGTTGCTGATTGACTTACAGTGTCATTCTCTGTGTTTCAGCAGCAGGGAGTAAATTGTCACCGTGTTGAAAGGGTGGTCTCCCCGCTCGCCCTGGTTTCGGCTGGCCGGAGAGCCACCTCCAAGCGGTGGGGCTGAGCGGCGCAGCCCGGGAGCTCGGCACTCAGTTGGCGTTCCTTGGCAGCCCCTCTTCAGTCGTGCCTGCGCTCTCCCGCTTCATCCAATGTGGCTGTACCTCAAAATGCAAAACTTTGCCCAAGATGGATAGCGGCAGAGCATCTGTAGGCTTGTTAAGTCAAACTCTGATAAACGAGCTGTACCCGGTGCGTACCTTGCAGGCAGCATGCCGGAGTATTCGCTGACCTTAAGACTCAATCAGATCATGTCGGCAGAGTGTGGTTCTGAATGTAACTGCCTCCGACTTCAACAGCTGCGTTTACTGCATAAAGAAAAAGCTGTTAAGCCTGTGCCCTTTGCGCTCTCAGCTCTGTTTCTCTAAGAGGTTTATACATGATTCAAGAAAAGTCTGCAACAGAATAACTCCCTTCCCCCATTATATACCCAACAAGAGGAGATGTTCTTTTATATTTTAGGTTGGTGGCAGCGTTTTTAAATGATTTCTGACATCAAACTTTTTGAACTATCATTGGGAAGTTGACGGTAAATGATTTTTTTTTTCTGAGGAAAAACTGTTGACTTTCATTGTATATCTGAGATCCATTTGGAAGAAATACAAAGTCAACTTACTCCTGACTTTCTGTCTGCTGACAGGCTGCTTTGGAAATAAGAGCTGAGTTAAAACCGGTAGATCAAAGAGTTTGGTAAAGCTAAATGCCTGAGTAGTTCAGGTGCTTATTCGAAGCTTCTCCAAGCTCTCTGGATCTGCTGTGCCTGGAAGCGTTACAGAAACCCTTTTGCTTGCGATAGCCTGACTCTGCTGCATGAGCTTTTCCTGCAAAAACCAAGAGGCTAACTCGCCTTGCACGGTTTCGGTGGTGACGTGTCTGCTTATGGACAGAGCATCAGGAGTGCAAAAGGGATCCACAATGAAAGTGAACATGGGGAGAAGGAAAGTTAACCTCGCGTTCCCTAAAGCGTGCGAGCGTACAAAGTTGGCAGATTAGCCTCCTGTCGAACTCTCTCAAGAAAATCTTTGTGAAATGACTTACATGAATTTGAACCGTTCTTTGAATTGCAGATGCAGGCACTTCACATTGCGGGAAGCGCTTCTGTTTTCGTATTGTTCCCTTTTCTGTTTTCTTCTGTAATAAAACCCAGTGACATTATTAGGCTGCATAGAATAGTTGTAAAGTCTCCGGTTGCCATGTGAAATGTGAAAGTTTTTTTCAGTTTGTTGATCTTCTACAGTCATCAGGAGTGGAATAGAGCAACAAAACAGCAATCTTTCTTTCAGGAAGAAGCTCAAAAGAATTTTTTCAACTGGAGCCACTTTATTATCATTCCGTATCATGTCATTTTCTTAGCTTTGCAAAAGGCACAGTGCCTAACATTTTGAAACGTTAGTATTGCTTTCCTGAAGGATTTATTTTTAAACATATGATTGTCAGGAAGATAGAATGTTTATGAGTAAAATTCATTGGGAAAACAAAAACAGTTGGAAAATGGAGCACCTTTGTATTTGTAAAGTCAAACAATTCAGGGGGAAGCGAGGTGTTTTGAAGAGAACATTGGAATTGATGGCCCTGGCATGTTGTTCTGGCAATGTCTTTAGACACCGCTGCAGCCTGACAGATTAATTGGCAGCACGCACGAGCCTGTTGCAATCCAGGGTTCACAGATAGTTCTGACTAGATGAATGACGGACGGGGTGTTAGTAGGGTTGGGCAAAACAGTCTGGACAAGAACACAAACTGCTGCCCAAGTATCACGCTTAATTCAGCCTGACCCTTTCCCAAGGCCAGAATAAGTTTGAACTACAGGGTTGGGTTTGTTGGGGTTTTTTTTCCCCCTGTGAGCTGCTCCCTAAAATATTGCCTTTCAAAAAAGAAAAAGGGCAAAGTCGCCCATGTCTCTGCACTTTGATTGCAGGCTGGAAATAGAGTAAAACAATAAATACAGTGCTAAAGAGCATATATCATCTAAACTTCCAGTCCATCTTTGCAGTCCCGGGGACTTAGAGGGTTGAAGTATTCCTCAGATGTGCAGCCAATTTTATCATGCCTAACTAAACCAATCTTTTCAACACGATGAAGTTTGCTCATCACTAGCTAATAAGGATGTTTTAAAAAGGACTCGGTCGAGTCTGCAACCGTAGCCCTTCCAGAAAAAATACTGTTATGTGTTCTTAAATACCTGGCTCAGTAAACTGTTGCGAACGAACTGTTTTGCGGCTTCCCTATCAACCTCCTAAATTACCTATGAACTTTGCAGTTACAATGTTTAATTATTTTCCTGATCCAAATCCCGTCATCTTGCCCATACAGGACAAAACAACACTGGAGACCCTGACTCAGCAACTGGCAGTAAAACAGAGTGAAGACGGGAAGTTTAGCCACGCAATGATGGATTTCAACATGAGTGGAGATTCTGACGGTCAGTACAAATGGCTTGTCCTTATTTCCAGGTTTGTGTGTACATGTCAGCGGGATCTGGAGGAAAATCCAAGTGCTTTGGAGGCCTGTGAGGAGTAAGAGCGGTTAGCAATAAGCGGCTATGAAACAAGGCAGGAAAAAATGATTCATCCTGTGGTGTTTTAAGTCTGGAGGTGATTTTTAGACTTCTCTTTTGTACACTGCACTTCTCAAGACTGGACCAGTAACGTATTTCTGATGGTAAAAGAGAATAAAGGAGGCTAATAGATGTGGGATAAATGAGATCACACAGTGAGTCCGTGAATTATAGACCTGATCATCCATGTATGACGCGTGCTCTGCATCTGTAGGAACTTCCTTGGTTTGATGAAGTAAGCGTAATGTTCATTTCTTTCTCTGCTATTGTTTATGTGGTTATGGAGAGGTAAGCACAAAAACAGGCAGATGTATAAATGTTCATTTTCTAGTTAAGAAACTTGCTTCAGAAAAAACATCTGGTGTTGCCATGTATCAACCCCTTCCCATAACAAAAAAGGTAGAAGATATGTAACATAATACGACCAGCATTGTGTAAGCAAGAAAGGAAGAAAGTGAAAAGAAAATCTACATTGATAAGTGTTGGGTTTACGTTACTGAGTGCTGAAAGATGCTTTAGAAAAGCTGTTTAATCCTTTGTGTTGAAAAAAACAATTGAAACTCTTCACCAAGTCTATACTATGTGATCCTGAAACAACAGAATAACTAAAAACTAGACAATATGCAATATATGGTATTTCCTACTGCTTCAAGTAAAAAGAAGAAATGCGATTAATGTATTGTGAACACTGACTCAGTGACTGTGCAGCACCTGACATAAGTTACTGATGGCGGAGGAAGCCATCAACGCAAGCTGGGAATGTTTTTCTCTTTCTTTGTAGGAAGTGCAGGAGTTTCAGAGTCTAGAATTTATCGGGAATCCAGAGGGCGTGGTAGCAATGAGCCCCATATCAAGCGCCCAATGAATGCATTCATGGTGTGGGCTAAAGATGAACGGAGGAAGATCCTTCAAGCCTTCCCTGACATGCACAACTCCAATATCAGCAAGATACTAGGTAAGAAGGATAGAGCGCTGTTCTTTCAGTAGCAAAACACAAAAAACTTTTGACTGAATAGAGCTGAGCACCTGACACAACAGAACCACTGTCTCTAGAATGAGTGCACCAAAGACAGCAGTGATACGAGCTTCCACCACGCTGCCTAGCAGTATACATTAACTCTAACCTGAAATGTTCTTGTGTCTTTGTAATTACCGTGGTTGTGATGGTGGTTTTGGTGTGAAAACATGAACTGAATAGATAAAAACCGTTCATTTCATTAGGCTGTTGAACAAACACACATAAAAAAAAGCTATCCTTTATTTGCCCACACGTTTCTTCTAACTAGATTCTATGGGGTAGCACACCACAGTATTTGATTTGTGCCATAGTGCTTTCTGTTCAAATCAATGGCCATAGGGAAAAGATCCTAAACTACATCCCTTTATTTTATACACTGACAGTTTTAAAGGATTTTTATTATGTTCCTGTTACATTAAATTTCCCTTTAGTACATGATCGCTATCACAAGCTGCTTTTATTCTAAATATTCTGAAAAGAATCCTGAAATCCTGAAATCAAAAAAGCAATATCAGAACTAATTTCCGTATCCTCTGCTCTTCACATGCCAAGCAATATTTGTTGTGAACATCACTTACTGAATTTCATGCCGTAGTCGTCCAACTTTTCACTACTTGCTCAAATTCCCAGGACCACTTTCTGTCCTAAGTGATTCCTCTGTGACACTCTGAATGATACAGAAGGTGAATAATGAGCATCTCTCAGTCTAATGAATTACTCTTCTGCAGAAAAAAAAAAAATCGGTGACCAAATCAGAGATGTTGCATTTTTACTGCTAAAGACTGTGTTACAGGACCTAAGCATCCCTCAGGCCAGTGGGTAAAAGCTTAAGCAAGGAACGCGTTTACCTGGGCAGCAGGTCTCATTGGTTTTGCAGACAACTTGGGAGATGTAGCACAATTGTAATGGCAGCATTAACCAGATGCAGGGCTGGTAAATATGCTGAGTTTAGACTGGTCAGAGGTTTGAAGTTCGACTTAGTGAGAGTAGTATTATGAAAAGTTAGCAGGGGGCAAATGGAAACGAGATAAAATTGGTCGGAGAGGCAGAATGTATTGGCTGTGGATGGCAGATGTGATGATATTAACCCATGATTAAAAGAGTGGTACGAGGTGATTAGATTAGTTATGGGAACAGGATTAGAAGGCTAAATTGTTGATGGTAAAATAACCTTATACTGGTTAAAAGGGATTATATTGGTCAGAGGTGTATGATGTGATTAGGCTGAGGACAGGGCTGTAATAGTTTTGGTCTGTTTCTAAATTGAGAGTAGACCTGGTTAAACCTGTTTTTAAATAATCAGCTTCAGAAATCTACAAGATCATTCTGAATGGCCCTTTTCATATAGAAAGTACAAAGAGAGCTTGATGTTTTCCCTCTTAACTGATTGTTTTGGATAACAACCTCCGACAGCACGCTGCTAATTCATTCTGCTTAAAACAGGCGCTTGAGCTGGGCTGACATTTTACGCAGTCTCTGGGGATCCTGGTTGACATTTTAAAGGGCTTCTAAGCATTTTATAATACCCTAAAATCTGGTTTTAATAAGCCATTCTGCTGAAATTGTTAACATAAGGAATCACCTTTTACTATTTGGCGCTAGATCAGGGAGATATGGGGACATCTTTTTCTGATTAGATATACAGTAGTTGGAGTAAAATGTGCAAATTCATTACAGATCCCGTTGAGGTGACAGACAGTATAGCTGACTCCAAACTCTTTCTGTTTTGCTGCCAGATATGGGGAGAAGCAAGGTCTGAGGCAGTAAGAGATGATGTTTCTATTTCTTTCCAGCATCACATTTCATTTCTTTATTCCATCTATGCAATGGGGAGGGATGTCCTGACGTCTTCTTTCTTGAGAGAAATGTTACAAAGGTCTTCCCTCAATTGCAAAAGGCCAGTCTTTTGAAGTCAGCAGGGAGCTCTCTGATAACTGGCGTAGGGAGAGCAACTAGGAGCTTACGGTTCAGCCAGGTATTAGGGTCTCTTTATTAGAAAGCCACAATTTTTCCTTGCCGTTTTTTTAGCAGCCACTGCTACACATTGAGGTCAGAGAGCTCGTTGTCACGGAGAGTAGCTTAGATGGAGTTGTCACCGATCAAGGGTCATTTTTATAGTAAAATGAGAGGAGGTGCCCTTCCCAGCACTAGAATTCTCTAGGGATTATGTTTGACACAGTGGTATTATGTTTTGAGCATAAAAATTAGATACATGGATTTGTCACTAAATTCATCTGTGCATACGTTTGTCATCCATCTGTTCATTGCAACTTAAACTTGTGGATAATGATTTTTTTTTAGTAAATTGTTAAAAAAGTGCTAAAATGGGTCTGCTGGACCCTATCAATTTAATAATGCATTGTTTAGATATTTGTGTAAATATTTTAATTAATTTCACTGAGAAATCTACATAAAGAGATTAGGAAAAGATGGAGTTAGATACTACCTTCAGAAGCTCTCTCGTAGATGTGTAAGTGTGTGAATACAAACCTATACGCATACCTCTGCATTATACATGTGCTGGCGTACGTGAGGGTATTTTTTAAACGTAAACTCAGCCTTATTCAGATACTCAGACTGAGAAAGGTCTGTCAAATGGACTTGAAGTTAGGCAGTATTACAAACAGCTGAAAATTCTTGTCAGAGAAACTTGGCTTAAAATCAGCGATAAGCAGAGCTCCTAACCCCACCTACTGCATGCACATGTGCGCCTGAGCACGAGTGCCAGGGCACACACCGGGACATCTCTTTTCTGCCCTGGACTTAAATAGACGGCGTCTGCAGCCATCCTCACAGACATCGTGTAGGCACAGCTCTAACTGCCCTAGCGCGCTTTGGAGGTAGGAGCCATGTTTGGTGCTGCAAAGTCTTAGAATTTTCCCATTTGTTTTTGAAAAGCTTCAGCCACCAGATGCGGGAAAATTGTGCGGGAATCCTGCTCGTTCTTATGTATGCATCCAGGGAGGGGAACGGGTTCTTGTTTTCATAGTCAAGGAGAAAAGCCTTGCATACTTGACCCACTCAAAGCTTTCTGACACAGATGGTGAGCAGAAAGCTCACCCAAGACTGTAAATCTTCCCTTAAAATGAAAGATTTTTCAAGATTCTTCAGTTGCACTTTGTTTGGGCTTGGGCTTGGCACTGCGCGTAGGTACCCGGGCCTGCCCATGTGTGTTTATAGACACGTAAAACAATGGCAGATAAAGCTATTACAAATACATTTTGTCCAGACACAAGGTAGTTTTAGCCAGTTTTAGCATGTTGATTGACAAAACTCATTCATAGCTTAGCTGGTCTGTGGATGCAAAGATCAGAGTCGTATATTCTTCAAACTTTCAGAATTTCAGATTAATACCAATCAGAGAGCTGGTTGCTTTTGGTATATTCCTAAGAAGATAAGTGAAAATGATAAAATGTAAAAAACAAGGGTTTATCATCAGAAAATGTGCCCTTTTTCAAAATTTATTTTGACAGCATTGTTTGTTTAATTATTTATGATACTTCAAAACATACTAGTAAATTATATTTAGTATATTTTGTAAAAACGGTAAAGTCATAGTAAGAAGAGGTATCTCTACAGAAGGCAGCTATTAAAAATTTGCTAAGAAGAGAGGTGAGACTGCCAGGATTTTTGTTGTACTGAGTTTGCAGCTTAAGAAGGAAAAACATAACGGATGACATTTATGTATAAATATTGTATGTGTAACTGTATGTACAAATATTATGGATCAAAATTTCTGGTTTTATGGCCGTGATCCTGCAAAGACTTATGTGTTTGCCTAACTTCACCCGCTATTTACAGATCTTTTCACGTGAAGGGGTAGGAATCTCCCTGCCCAGATCTGTCTGTAGGACTGCAGCAGGTGAGCTAGTGCAGTGAAAAAGGAATTGTGCTGGGATGGAACATTTTCATGGCAACTTTGCTACAACTGATTTTAATTTCTACCTTTCTGTCTGTCCCTCTATCTAAAATTATTTCTGAGTTCCTATATCACGGGTTCCCTCACAGCATGTAAGGCAAATGTCAAGATTTGTTTAAAGACTGAGGTTTTCGACTTTGTTATTCATAAACAAAAACTGATTCACCAGCAGGAAATGGGGCCGGGGCTGTTTTTCTAAGCCACTGGGACTACAGCAAGTCTGTGATTGAAGTGCTGCAGGTTTAGACTAACTTTTATGATTTTCTTCGTATGCAAAAACGCTGGTGTGACAATGTCTATGAGGTAGAACTGGAAGGTAGACCTACATCTGGGCATCTTCCTGTAGAGCTCATATGCTTTACCCTGAATTTTTAACATCGTCCAACACAGGCCCTGTCTGTTTCCATCTTACGCAGCACTAATAGGTGTTCAGTGCTTTGGCAGTCTCCATATGTTTATCACTGTGTCACTTAGCCCAAAATCTAGGAGCTACTACATGTGGAAAGTTGGTGTCACTTTCTCTTTGCCAGAAAAAGCTTGGAATAATTTCTCCGCAGGAGACAAAGGTGCTAAGCAGGATTCTGGCCACAGAGGTTTGTTGTCCTGCGTAACACAGAGCCTTGCCACAGATCCCCACGTGCAGCTACTACCTCTCTGTGACATACAAAGTGCCACGTGGGAGTTTCAGTCCAAGTCCTAGAAACCATCCAGTCACGCTAATATGGTGCTGCGTCTATGCTAGTAACCATGTAATTAAACTGTGTCCCATTCCAGAACTACCTGGGGGATCTCGGTGTGTTACATGTTGTAAACATCATGAAAAATGATGGGTTTGACTCCAAAGTAATGTTTGCTAAGAACGGGATGTCCATTGCTCCTCTTCAGAACAAAGACATCGTTATTTACAAATGGGTTATCTCCAGGTGCGAGGTCAGGCTGTACCCGCCTGTTAGCCCTTCACTCCAGAAACCCGAACTGCAGCTTGGAAGAAAGATTCAAAGAGCAATGGGGGAAATGGTGTCAGTAATCAGAAGGGTCCTTTCTAGAGGGAGCCAAACTGTTTTCTCTCCTGGGAAGGGATAACTGCGCTCTTTATATTGGGAGTCTTAGGGGCACGGTGAGCTAAGACCAGCCTGAGTAATAGCATGAGCTAAGTACAGTATGAGTAACCATAAAAAATGAAGAAGAGGAAGTCAAGTATGACATATGGCATTATGAACCCATTAAATTGAGAAACTATTCAAACTTTTTTCCAATGGGAAAATTGACTATTTTCCAATAAAGTTTTCCTTCTAGGCCACATGTTTCACAGCTTGGACCATTCCGGTTATTTGAAATGTATCTTACCCTGAAGCACTTCTGTAGTTCATGGAAAAATAAAATAGGATAACTGATCTAAGAAATTTTACTCTCTGCTCCCATTTTTATGTCCTTTAAGAAATATTAGTGTGTAATTTTCAGGAGGTATTTGAAAACAATTGTAAAGTCTTCATTATTTCCCTAGCTCAAATATCCACGCTAACATAGGCAGTGTCCGAAACGGGGCTGCCAGCAGTGAAGCCATAGTGCAGCTCTGTGGAGAGGTGTGCCAGTATCCCGGTGCTCTTCCCTTCATGACACATACCAATTCTTCAAGTTGGAGCTGGCAGCGTTCACCAGGACTTGGTCTTGGAGACAGAGGGGATAGTTTCTAGCTTTTAGAGGCATTGCTTCAGGGTCTTTGCGGGCTCCTGTACCCAGCAGCATAGCATTTATGATCAGTTCATATTCTGCTTCTCACAAACCTGGAAGCTAGAAAGATAACGTTATTTGTCATGAAAGACTAAGCTGTAGACACGTGCGTATCCAGAGCTAATGCCTTGATCCAGCCGTAGTGGAGCACAGCGACTAGATCGCAGCACATGGGAGCGGTGCCTTTTCCGGAACAGGAGATGAAAACGGGCCCGTGGCCAAAGGAAAGTTGGGGGGAACTAGCAGAGCAGACTCTGTGTATCTACGGGCTCTTTGGCCGTTCCACTTAAATACACTGCCTTGTTTTCTAAAACAAAGTGTCAGGGCTTTCTCATTGACAGGGTGATGGTTTTGCTTCCCACCTGAAAGACATTATAATGTAGATAAGTTTCAGTAAAATATTGAGTCAAAACTTCCACTATCCTCTCTCTCTGCCTCTTGGCCGTAGCCAAGAGGTTTACCAGTCAAATACAAACAAGACCTGACCCCTGTCTAGAAGCTCTGACAGATTCCCAGCCCAAAGCGTTATGACCGTAGGTATCTTGTTCCGGGTGACCTACTTGTTTCTCTGCCTTTCAGTGTTTGTGGAAGAGTAGAATCTCATTTCTCATTCTTTTTTATTTTTTTTTTTTATTGTGACAGGATCTCGCTGGAAAGCTATGACCAACCTAGAGAAGCAGCCATACTACGAGGAACAGGCGCGACTCAGCAAGCAGCACCTGGAGAAATACCCAGACTACAAATACAAGCCAAGGCCGAAGCGTACCTGCCTTGTAGATGGCAAAAAATTACGCATTGGCGAGTACAAGGCTATCATGCGCAACAGACGCCAGGAGATGAGGCAGTATTTTAATGTTGGGTATGGGACCTTTAAAAACTACGGCTCATTTTAAGCAAAAAATATTTTTGGCGAGAATTCTTAATTCAGTGTGGTAAATGTTACATTTTATTGGCAAGAACTTTATATATTGCTAGCAGAATATGAAATTTATACTTTAAAACAATGTGCTCCGGGAGGAAGTTAGCAGTTAGGGATTTTTGTATTGGCTCTGCTATATACTCATCTTACAGCTTTGGCCAACTGTCTCATTTCCACTCTGATCATGAAAAAAATAAAAAATCCACAAAAAACCTTAAGATTTTCCAATGTAACGTAAGACTTCTAATAAAGCCTTGTAAGTATTACTTTATTATGAGGCCTCAGAGAGTATATCTGAATGAATCTATGGTAGTGCTTCCTGATCCAAAAGCCAAAAATACAAGTTTGTGTTCAGTATTATCTGTAGCAAGCAGTCCGCAAAAGGACTGCTGAAACATACTGAACTTCAGCTGGAATATGGACTTGGCTCAGTTAATTCGTATCAGGCGTGAAGTTGTCTGCGTTGTTCATCGTGACAGCATTTGTCATACTAGGGAGTGTCTTCCAGTACAGTAAGCTAAATGCTCTGTGCTGAGCATAATTTTCAAGAAGACTGGTTCTGATAAACAGCTAATAGATCAGCTTGATATGATTAGACTAGAATCTGCCTAGAAAACTAGTGTGTATTCTCCTTCTGCAAAGACTCCTTGGTTTTGGTTACAGCAGATCAAAAGAATCGGAAGTAATCAAATATTCTGCAATATTTCTGTATTCACTCCAGAAAATTAAAAGCTATGCAGTGATTTAAAAAAAAACAAAACCAGCAACAAGGACGGCCCTCAGAAATAATGGAATTTATGTTCTGTTTCATCTGAATTTGGAATCATTTTGGTATTAACTGAGTTGCACATCCCGCTAGTTAACAGCTAGAAGGAGCAATAAAGGAGAGAATATCTGTCCAGCGACTGTTAAGTGTCATCAGACTGTGTTTTAAACAGCTACAGTGCGCATTGTTATAATAAGCCGCTCAGCAGAGAAATTTGAGCTGCTTAACCCTGTGGCGCTGGCAGGTCCAGTGATCCCAATGGTAAGCACTGAAACAAACACAGGGAAGTCAGCCAACATTTGGCATCAAGAGATTAAAAAAAGAGGAGGGGGGCCTTCTGGAAAAAGAATAGGTGGCAACAGAGCCCCCAAAACACTGCTTATCTGGTTAACATGCATGCCTCATCATGGGAAAAAAAATTAACCTTGTAACATTGTGCATATTATTTAGCTTTCCAAACAAGGCTGACATTGAAATCAAGGCATTTCAGGAGATAATTTGCACTGGGGCATTAGAGCACAGAACCTGGGGTGAAATCTTTATAGGAGTTAGTGACAAAGCGGCTGGTGACCGCAGTGGGGTCAGTGTTTGATGCTGGCAGTCACGGCACTACAGATGCATTCCTGGTTTTAAGTTCCCCATCTGCTGCATCACCTGGTACAGGTCATTGAGGGCTAAACTTCTAAACACCAGTCCAGCCCCTGCCTGGGCACCAAAATATGTGACTGGGTTTACAAGAGCTGTGGCTATGTCAGCTGCTGGGACACGCTGAAAGCCTGTCTGAAGGCATCACAATGCAAAGGACTGGGCATTTTTTGCAACTCTTGTACTTAATTCTTCTGTGTCTCCGTGTCCTCGTCTTTAATGGTGGTGGGGTAAGCTCACCTCACTGGGCTGCCGAGAGCCCTAATGCATTAGTATCCGAGGACTGCTTTGAGCTCCTCTGGAGTGGACATCCTATAGAAGTGGAAAAATACTATTCTTAAATTATTTAATATTTGAAAAGCACTCTGAAAAGCACCATTTAAGTGCAAAGTGTTCCTATTGTTAAATATTAAAAGCAATTTAAGTGTGCTGAATCTTGTTACAGAAATGCTGACTCCAGAAAACAAAAGCCTTCCTACTGAATTAAGAATAAAATGCAAATTAGATCCGCTCCCTACTTTAAGAGCGGTATCTTCAGCTTGAGACAACTTCTGCTTGTTTCAGGAACGCGGCAGTAAGGGCTGTGCGGAGGGAGGCCTCCCTCGAATGGCAGGCAGGAGGTATCTGAAAATGCAGCGAGCAATTCCAAACAAACGTAAAGCTGTTTGGCAGAGGAAAGTCTTTCAGGCTCACTGTACTGTGCAAGGCTTACTGTACAGCCAGGGCACAGGCAGGCAGGGGAACAGGGGAGGGTTTCATTCTTAATTAAGAATGTTCATCTCAAGAGACTCTGCCCTGTCTCCTGTGGCAAGGCTTTTCAGTGCAGATGGACACACCGCTGATGACATTACAATGTGCAGCATGTACTGAAGAGTATTACTGCAATGGAATTACTTCATGCAGCAAGGAAACAAAAGGAGCATGAATTTTAAACCTCTAGGCTTGTTGGGACCCTGAAGCTTCTCAGGGAAACAAACACTGGTATAACACAGCTAGTGTTCTTGATGCAAAGGGAATTTCTGTGGCCTGGAATAATTCTTCTTTCATTACTGCAGACGGGTTTCCAAGGCTTAGATGCCGTATAAAGGCGTCCTGTAGAGGATTTTCACAAATGCTCATGTTGCTCGCTTGCTTTTTATTTATTTTTAAATAACGCATGCTTCCGTTTTAAGTCTGCCTTTTTCCAATTTTATCCACCTTCCTTCAAAGGTTCTGCTTTCCACAAGTGCCGCTCGCTGCGGAAACTACCACCTTCCAGTGGGAGGCCCTTAGTGATCATCCTATAAAGCCGGGTTGCCCCCAGAAGGCCCACTGTTCCTCTCCCTAATAATGGCCAGGTCTCTGAGTGAACGTGGAGTAAACATTGCCTCTTTGGAGGCACCTGCCTTGCTTTCTCCTGATCCACTGGTACTTCCCTATGGCAGCTTGCCATTCCTGTGCAAACTACCTAGCCCTTGCTGCGTCTCTCCTCTTGGCAATGTGTTACTTTTATGTCTAGTCCTGCCGGCAGCTTGGATTATTTAAAAGGGAGATTTCTCAAAATACATGTTTTTTTAAGTTGGACCACGATTGAAGGGATGTTTATTTTTGGCTGGCAGCTCACGGGACACGGTGCACCCAGTAAAGAAGTTTACGTCACAGGCAGGCAAGCTGAAGCTGTGTAGTTCAGGTACAGCTAGAGATGTTTACAGAGATGGGATTCTCTTATCAGTGAAGTTGGTTTGGGCTTGATGTTAATTTCAGGAGCATCAGTTGGAATATCGATACAAGGGTTGTCTTGCACGGGCCATCCAGGAGCTTCCTCTGCATGCCCAAGAGCATATTCGATGGGCTTGCAAAATGCTGTTGTGCTGCTTGCCCTCCCTTTACCCCTTCCAGTGTTCAAATGTCCTTTTACTTTTTCTTTACGGCAGGCAACAAGCACAGATTCCCATTGCCACCGCGGGCGTAGTTTACCCAGGAGCCATTGCCATGGCAGGAATGCCTTCCCCACATCTGCCCTCCGAGCACTCGAGCGTGTCCAGCAGCCCGGAGCCCGGGATGCCCGTCATCCAGAGCACTTACGGCATCAAAGGCGAGGAGCCTCATATCAAGGAAGAGATGCAGACCGATGACGTCAATGGAGAAATCTACGATGAATACGATGAGGAAGAAGATGACCCTGATGCAGACTATGGCAGTGACAGTGAAAATCACATTGCAGGGCAAGCCAACTGATCAGGGTCCAAATATCTCGTGACCTACAGGACTTCAAGGAGAAAAGAAAAAAATAAATAAAGCCCCATCTGGTTTATCCTTGCCAGTGGCCAAGCACATTAACTTTCTCATACACTGACTGTTACTTTAACTGTTAGTCTTAACTAGTTGGGACATCAGCTGACTAATAGACATCAGCCTGCATCAGAAGAAAAAAGGCTCAGAAGAAAGGAAACAAAGACAACGACGACAACAACAACAGAATGATATAAGCTATGGGTAAAATAATGCCAGTAATTCAGCTGCTATACCCAAGCACTGAAGTCTTACCCGTCGACCTTTTATTATTATTATTTTTTTTTCAAATAAACTTTATGGCTGTTTGTTCTACAATGTTCTAGAAATTCTCACTCAGGTACACAGTGCCAACAAGTGGCTTGTGAATGTGTTTTGTTGTTTTGTGCTACAGTTTAAAGAGAAATAATTTTTTTTTTCTTTGGTAATGCACCTGACAGGAAAGAAAAAAGATAGAATTCCTTTGACCCCCCTCTGTCTCCTCCTCCTCCTCCTCCTCCCTGGCAAATCTGGGTCAAAAGTGTGTGTGTGTGTGCGTGCGTGCCTGTGTGCGTGGCTGGCAAGGAAGGAAGTGGGGAGTCTGTTTCTGTTAACCCCAACAAGCAATTATTTCCTTTCAAGAGAGGACTTCTCTTCATCAGTTGCACACCATACTGAGTCTTTGAGCAAGTGCCAAATTTGTACTAAAAGCGCTGAACTAGTCCAGTTTGCTTTTTTTTTTTTTTTGGTTGGTCTCTTCTTCTTGTTTTGTTTTTCTTCAGCTTTTCTTTTGCTTCCTGCTCTGTCTCAAGTTAGGACAGTGTTGTATCTTAGACAATCCCTTGAAGAACCTGATATACCAGCAGCTGGTGAGATTAGACATATATTTTTGGGTTTGGTTTTGCTTTTTAAAGGAAACTGTAGGTGCCGTTCTCAGGTGAAAAAAGAAAGAGAGAGAGAGAGAGACATAAGAAATTTAGAGAAAAAATATTTTATGATCTTGGATTTTCATGTGTGCGTGTTTATGGTACTAATGAGAATAATACTGGACTATCGTGAGCAAAAAGCATGTTCCAGAATGAAGTCCCGCACCCTCCAAATGACTTGGTCTGTAAGAAGCCTTTGCTTTTAATTTACACTTCAAGTGGCAGCGTAAACAACATAAAGAAGGCTTGTCCAAAATGTGGTTTGTTCAGCACAGGACAGGGCAACTGGAAAGATTACCTCCTCGCTGAGCGTAATTAGGTTACCGAGATGTCCGGTTTTAATGAGCTTATACCTTCAGAGTGGCTGAGTACTGATTTCTGATCCAAAAGGCGATTTTTTTTTTGGAAACTGACTTTTTTTTCTCCTTTGCACTTGCAGAAATCCGTTTTTATCAGTGGGATGCTTGTGTAGGCAGGAAGACTAATAGCTATGAAGAGATTTCCATATTCAAGAATCCGAACCTTTGCGGTGCTGAGTTTCCCTAGCTGCTGCCTCTCACAAGTGGAAAATTGTTCTCCTGGGCTGTAATATTTTCAGTATTGCTCTAGAAGCCTTAGGTATGTTGCTTGGGCAGTTTTGCCTTCCTTGGGCAAGAGCAACCAGATGAGGAAGGTGGATTTCCACAAGTCTAATCCCAAGCGGAAGTTAGCCCCTTGTTTTTCCAATAAGGTAACTGGAGGTTACCCTTTATTTCAGAAAAAAGAATGTAAATACAAGTAAACCTAAGAGTCTCTTTTCATCTCCTCACTCTGACCTTCCCGTAGAAGGAGGGGATTCAGGCTCGTGTAGCAAGGCAGAAGCATTAGATCTAAAGCAACCAACGAACCAAAAAGGCTACCTCTGATTTCAAACAGCAGCTCTCCAGGAGCTCCTCTCTGGCCTGGGAAGCAAAGTCTTAGGATCGTACTGAGGAAAAAAACTTCCTCTGAGTCAGTTTTCTAAATGAGGATGCCACCGTTGTGTTCATGTTGCTCCCTGGTAAATGCCGCTGCCTAGACAGAGACTCATTGCCGTCGTTACCACTTCTAACTTAGAAAAATAGCCCTGTGCGTCTTAGTGCCAGTGAGATCCCAGCCCAAGCGTTCACCAGAACCATGGTGTGCAGTATTTGGCAACCTCAATTTTGCAAATGGTCCCTCAGTCCGGCAAATTTAGCCCTTGGTGCAATCAGCCATTTAAGTCCAGGTGCAGGATTGAAAGGGGCAGGTTGGGGTTGAGACTGGGAAGGAGCACGTGGGAGGTCTGTCTTTGCCTCTTGAAATCCCACTTGAAGTGTAACTTGACCTCTGCAGACCTCGTGCAAAGCAAACAAGCAAATGCCATTGAAGATTTGGGACAATACTCCGACGAGCGGTTTGGACGTGTGATAGTTTTACCCTGCAACATCTGATTTATTTTTCTCCAGTTTTCCCATTTTTTGTTTTCCACCTCTGCCTCGAAAAATTCTTTTCTATTTTCTCTCTCTCAAAAGATTTGCTCTGAAGTTATGCTTGGAGTAGCTGATCATATCCTCCATGTCAGAGAGGGTTCTTTTTGTTTGTATTTTATGACTGTGTTGGGTTTTTTGTTTTGGTTTTGGGTTTTGGTTTTGTTTTTTTTCAGTTGAACTGCCTCTTCTTGCTAGTGTTGTAATGGTAATTATAATAATAATAATAATAATGGTCAGCTGTTCCCAGATTAGTAAATTATGTATAATTTATTTTATCCCCCCCCTTTTTTAACTTTATTTTATTCTGTTCTAATTTGGCAGTGCAGCAAATGAAGCTGTTAGGCTATTTAAAATGGATACCCCTCCCCACCTTGCCTTTTTATATATATATAAATATATATATATACATATGAAAACAAATCGCTTCTTCTTCTGCTCACACCATTCCTCTTTCTTTTGTTTTAATTTTGGCCCCAGCCATGTCAACTTCTGATGTTTATTATGATGGAGTGAATTAATGGGAGTGTTGTTTTCAATCTTAATTAACTTCTGCTCTCTCATCACTCATTTTAGTTATTTAATTACACCAGTCATCTAGAGCCAATTTTTTTGAAGCACTCTGTTTGGATAAGAAGGAAAAAAAAATAGACAATTGTTTTTATATCATTATTATGTACAATGTGAAAACAGATATTTGCTCCTTTTTTTTAAAAACTTTTACATTTGTTCCCTGTCTTTGTGAACAAATTACTTCTGACTCTTGTGGGTTCACCTCACATTTGCTGGATGCTTGATTTCCGCCACGTTATAGAGACTCTCTGGTTTAATTGTGTCACTTTGGGCTACCAGAATACTTTGTTTTAGCTCCAGGTAGGTGCCTCTGCGGCAGGCGTGATTGGAGCAAGTCTTGGACGCGTGGGCTGGAAGGCCGGCCTCGGGGAAGTCAATGGGAAAAAAGCCCTTTGACTTCAGCGGGACCGAATTTCAGCCCCAAACTAGGGGCCGTGCCGCAGGAGATGCTCCTGGAGGCAGCCCCCTCTCCGTGGGCAAGCTGGGTCTCGCGCCGGAGGAGCGCCTGTGCCGGGGCTGCGGGACCGAGCTCTGCCCTCGGCAATGGATGGCGCGACAGAGCCCTTCTTCGGGAGCGCTCTGCTTTGCTCACTGCCTTGGCCTGGGCTAGGGCTCAGATGAACGCTAATTTTGTTACCGTACACATTTCCGTCTGAGAGACTGTGCTAGAGCCTGGGGTTCGGTCAGGCTTTTCGAATGGGTAGCTTAAGCAGACTATCCACGTCCTGCATTTGAATGTTGAAACCGATGCAGCAACGTTAAAAAGAAAAAAGGCCAAAAAAGTACAAAAAAGGCCCTGGGGTCCCAAACCAGCAAAATACTTAACGCCTGCGCTTATGTTTTGTTGGGTCCAAGGATGAGCGCCCATATATCCTTCGGCAGTAGAAGATCAGATTTGAAGACGAGGCCCTGTTTGTCCCTCTTTAATTTCTTAGAAACAAAACAAAACAAACCATGCATTTATAAAAAGGTCTTATTGTCTTGTTTCTTTTTTTTTTCCTGGGTCCTGTGCCCTGGAGCATGTAGAAAAAACAGGTTAGAAGAGATTAGGATTGTATTAACCTAAAAGCGCATCGAGGCTCTAAGGCCGAGGCGGGCTTCATTCCCCTCTTCCCTGGGAACCTGGCGAGCAGATCCCTGGATCTTGGGGAGCTGCCGGGGAGGGCGTACAGGCCATCTCCTCCTAAATCTGGGGAGCCGCTTACGCCGTGCGTCTCGCGGGCTTGCAAAGGAACAACACCAGCAGTGGGGAAAAGGGGAAGAGAAAGAAGAAAAAAAAGTGAGGCACTTGCTTCTAAGCTCAATTAAATAACACAGAGTATATCCTTTTTCAATTTATTCATGCCTTATATTAGTAAAATAGGATTTTTAAGTGCATTTAACATCTTTATTTAACCGTTCCGCTATATTAATCAGGCCCCCAGAAAAGAACACTAGCTATTATTATAGCATTTAATTAGTTTTGTAACCAAATCCTCTTATTACGAATGCATATGGAAGAAATTCTTTCTTCGAAGACATTATTTCAAAGATTTGGTTACTGCAGTAGACTCTCTCTTTAATTAAATCATTTTTTAGAAAGTAAATTGTCTTTAACCTTTTTACAGCACATTTTCAGAGCTTTTTCTTTTTAATCCAAAGAGATGAGCTGTTATTGTCCCCGAAGAAGCCTCTGACATCACGTTCGTAACATCAAAAATAATTATACTCCGTGGAAACGTAGACCTTACTTAGCAAGAATTCATCTGCTCGAATGAATGGCAACTATATGGTATCTCGTACGTTTAAGGGCATGTTGTATCGGATAGGAAGTATTTTTGTCTGCCCACTTCTGGATAGAATCATACCTTCGATTTTGCAAAGAACTGTGTGTAATTCACTAGATGTGGATTCAAGTGTATCCTCAATTCACAGGGCATGGGCTGGCTGTTTAGCTTGGTTTATATTTACATTTTTTCAACTTTATCTTAACTTGTCAGTTTCCCAGATTGAAGAACATGTCAAGTTCGTTTTTTCTACTGACTGATTTCTCTACTCCCCAGTGTTTTTGTCACTGGTTTGCTGAAACAGTATTTATATAGCTCCATTGGCTCTAAAGCTCTTACTCCTTCTAACGTTTTGGATTTTGCAAGTGAAATGAAAATAGAAAAGAAATA
The DNA here is from genome assembly GCA_013398815.1 of Ibidorhyncha struthersii. NCBI lineage: Eukaryota > Metazoa > Chordata > Aves > Charadriiformes > Charadriidae > Ibidorhyncha > Ibidorhyncha struthersii. Next base: position 1,337,037 of record VZSZ01002971.1, on the reverse strand, counting down.
GAGACAATCAAATGCCTGGAGCTTAAAACAAAGTATGTGCAACCTACCATCTCACTTGAAATTTAATAAAAGAAATAATTATGTAAATATAACATAGAGTTATAGATTTATATTTTGTTCATAACACATAGTGTAATATAAGTTGTATATTTTCATGTTTTGGTTTTATGTTATCATTCATGCCACAATAAATAAAAAAAAACAGGAGTTGATGTACTCTTTAAAAAAAATACAATGTGGGTTGCCACCATCCTGGGTTTTTGTTTTTGGTTTTCGTTTTTTTGTTTCTTTTGCATTCCCCTTTTTCAGTATTATTGCCCTGCAAGGCACCAATAAAACAGCAAATGTGTTCTTTACCTATCCTGTCGTCTGTTTCCCACTTATTACAGCGCAGGGTGTGCTAGTTAATTTTCTTGTCAGGAGAACAAAACGGCTGAGCTCGAGGAGCAGAAAATGAGATTTAGAATCGGCTTACCAGTCTGCTCCGAAAGTCAAGGTTTTCATCAAATCACAGGAAAAAGATTCACCCCATCTTTAAAATGTCAGTGTTAAAACAGAAGAAAAACTTGGTTCCTGAACAATGTAGTACAATGCAACTTCCAGTTCAGAGTCGGGGCCCCTCATAAATGGGGACGGCTGAACCAGAGGTTTGGCCTGTGCCCACCTTCCCAGGTTACATTCACTTTCTACAGGCTGATCTGTTCGGAGACCAAAGCAAATTCAGGGAAATACCCAATTATAAACGCCGATGACAAAAAGCTATGAAAAAATAGCTCTGCTCATAGTTAGTCAAAATGTCCCAACATGCTGCCTAAACAGTTCATGAAGTTTTGACAGCAGCATATGGCACAAAGTGGGATGAAATGAATTTGTACCTGTTTTTGACAGTAAGTTATTCTGATGGGTGCTTACTCTCAAGTGCCTACGGCTTGACAGATGCCATTCTATGGTTCCAGATTTCCTAAAGGGAAAAGGCAATATTTGGGAAAGCGGGAGGTAGCTGGTGGAGGTCCTGTAAAACTGCCGGCCCTTCTCTTGCTCGCCAGGTTGTCCTCTGTGCTCTTCCTGGGAGCAGGGTGGCATCTGAAACATCCCATCAGCAAACCAGAGGGCTATTTTGGCAACTTCGCGATACAGCCTATAGCACCTATATAGCACCTGTCCAGTGGAAGTGGAAATGAACCTGAGCAGAACCAAGTAATGCGAGGCTCAGGCCGATAAATGTCGTCATCCTTTAACCCCTTAAAGTCCCTTTATCCGTTACTGTCATCAAAACACGATGAATGGAACACGTGAATGTAGACACCTGAAAGGCCAGAGGAACAGACTTGACCACACTGGGCAGCGTGGCTGTCAAATTATGGTGTAGTTTGTATTCAGTGTGGCTGAAACCTTACCTGCAACTTGAGCCAAGGCAAGCATTTTGCTGCTTTTAACAAATATGACCCTAGAACAAGGAATACCACTGCCGAGGCCCCTCTCTCTTGTGCCTTTGCTGGCGTGGCACACACCGCCCGCCTGAAGCCGCCTCACCGCCCCACGCTGAGGTGGAGGGACATACGATGTCTTCTTTTTTTTTGTGTGGCTGGGCTGGTACCTAACAGGGGCGACGATGTTCCCTAAATCTGTGGGGAAAAAAATGTCTAGGAGAACATGAGAAAAGCTAAGCTGAAGGTATAGCTAAATTGTAATACGAGTGGACAAGTCTGAGCTTTGCAAAAACAGGAATGAAGACCGGTTAAACCCAAAGTGTGCAGCTGAAGTAAAAAAAAGTTTCAAGAGTGCTTAAGTGATATTATGGCCTAGACTTGGGAGCAGTAACAATTCTTTCCCTAGACAAGTCGTGGGGGGAGGTTTCTTTCTTTCTTTTTTTTTTTTTTTTCAAAAAATGCTAAAGCATTCCAGCAATTGCCTGTAGCAGGAAGGAAGAAAATGAGGATAATTATGACATTAATCTATTTAAAAAAGAAAGACGTGTGACAATTAGCGCATTCCTACCAAGAAAGTAACATACAGAGCTATATGTGTGTAGGAAAGTGAAAAGACCCCCCACAGAAGCCATGAAAGGTTATGGAAAGCGTATGCGCCTCATGAGGAAGCACAGCACTGTGACTTCAGCATCAGCGAGAAAGAGTGCATGGGAGCTTGTCAATAAGCTTTCGGTTAATAAATATTCATCGATACTGCAGAAAAGCAATGTGGGAGAAGAACAGGCAGTGGCTGTTGGGCCAACCAGTGGAAAGTGCATACTGAAAAGGTATAGAAAGTCTTATGAACATATTTATCAAAGTAATCTCGTGCCTGAGGCTGGTGGGCTGGAGATAGTTGGAGTAACTAATTTCAGTCCCCGGAATGCTTATGCTTGTGTCTGTTGGTATTACGGTAGCACTGGTGGCCGTGCACTGAAAACAGGTTGCTTGCAAGCTAACACCAGCGACAGGAAAAAGAAAATCACACTGCAGCATCGTTGGCCTAATTCAGAAAGGCGGGCGATGTCGGCGGCGCTGTGAGCATCAGCTACACCCCAGCTGCAAAACCTTCCTGCTAACGAGGCTACGCAAGGCAGAGGAGCGGCAGCCACCCTGTCCCTGCTCCGGGCTGGATTTGCAAGGCTGGCAGTTAGCAGACACCGTGCGGTTTCGGTGAGGGTTTTTCTCCTGCAAGTAAATTTGACCCAAAAGCTCTCCACCCTCTAGTTGCGTGAACTTGCAACTGCTGTACTCTCTGGGTCTTACAGCGTGGTTATGGTGGGACATGGGCTCCCCACCATGCACACAGACTTGCACCTCCCTGCCCACCCGCGCTCGTCCTGCGCCATGCCTGGCACGACTACTCAAAAATCCTATTAGTAGAAGCCGGCCATCTAGATATGCCACGTTGAGGAATTAGCCAGTGCTTATTGCTTTGGGGTTTTGTTGCTTTGTTTTCTTCTCTTTTCCTGTTGGTAGAGCAGCCTTGTTGGGTCACAGCGCTCAGATGGAGTCCTCCTCCATCTCAGACCCAGTTCGGCTCAGGGCACTGTACGTCCAGGGAACTCTGCTGTTGTCACCGCACCGGCACTGTACACCTGAAGGGCGTGTGACAGCAGTACCAAGGAATGGTCATTCCTGGCCCGTTAACATAACCAAAGCCAACTGCTTGGCATGGGAGTACGAATTTATTGAGCATGGGTTTGGTTCTTTGCAGGCTTACGCCAGTTTACCTTTTTGGATGCTTCTAAAATTGCTGCCAGAGGCAGCACGGAAAGTTACTTTGCCCAAAAATCAGACTTGCCCCTGCTCCTGCCCTGTCAATTAGGAAGAGGTTAAAGTTGCACCAAGATACACACCCCCCCCAAAATCTAAAATACTTCAAGCGGGGAGCCTTTCTCTGCAGCTGGGTCTTAATGGCACTAGGATGGTACATACATAATTGAAAATATAATTAAAAGCACGAGTTTAAGTTTTAGTTAAAACTCTGCCAGCCCTGGGTGGCAATTCAAGCTGCAGTTTGAACGGCTTTTTGAGCGAAGTTAGACTTGGTTTAAGTGCTGACTATACATTTGGTCTTAGTTAACAATGTCAGGAAGGAGGGCTGGTCTGTCACGATTAATGACCACTGCTCGCATAGGTACAGTTCTAGCTGTATAAAGGACCATTTACAGTACAGACCGTTGCCCATAGAAAACAGTAATTTGCTAATTTCAGGCAGCCGCGCTGATGCCCCGGCAGCTAGGGTGGGTGTCAGCCCCGCTGACGTGGCTGTGCCGTACTGAGTGCGTGTGCCTGAAGACAGGGGCTCAAACTAAGCCCCGGAAAGCCCCTCCTATCCCCGCCACAAGAGCATCCCCACACAGGGATTTGTGTCGGTTTAACTTCACGTTATCAGCGCAACTTTCACAGGCGGTGAATGCCGAACCCACCAAGGATAAATCAATGCCTCCTCTTGTATTTAACAGAGATATGACTTAAATACAGTAAGTAAATCAAAGTAATTATTTAAAATTAAAATGATTTAAGAGTCTTAGTCTGGGAGAATGGCGGGGTGTTAGAGAAGGCACTGAGACGCGGGACTTCGGCAGGCTATTCCTGACTCTGTCAGATACTTGCTCTACAACTTCAGGAAAATTACTCAGCCCATCTCTAAGACTGCTATAATAATACCTACTTCAAAGGGGTGTTATGAGGCTTAATTCATTAATGCCTGCAAAGCACTTTGAGATCTTTGGATTAAAGGCACTACAGCAGTGCAAAGTATTATTAGCTACAGGAAAAAGCTCTCAGGCAAGCATGGCATTAAATGTCTGCGTTTTAAAAAAATAGGAAGGAAAAAAAAATCCCAAAGATGGGCAAATTGTGGGTGTTTTGTGTATTTTTTTTTCCGTGGGCAGGTTTCCATTAGTCACATCTGTGCTTTGCTAAACCAAGGCTGGGGTGGTACAGCTCAAGGCCCAGTTTTGCCTTCACTCCTAGAGCTCCCAGATTGCAAACGTTTGAACTTTGGGCTTCTTTTTATCAAAAATCCTGACTTTGTGGCTCAAAAGCACGTACAACTTCCCTCTGAAGACTTACTTACCACTGAATTCAACAACAAGAAAAAAAAAAAATAACATCACCTTTTATTGATTACCTACCTTTTCTTTTAATTCACTTTGAGCAATCTTAAAGCTGTCACATTTACCTTGTTAACCAAATTAATCCAGATTTTTAAGTCTTTTATATTCTTTATATTTTTGAAACTTTTCAAGTACAATGTATTGACTTAAAAATAAACATAACCAACACCACCCCCCTCCACCTTTAATGAAAAGACTGTAACATAACAGCCTAGAAATTTATTTTTGTTTTTTTTTTAAGCGTTTCTGTCTTTGGTGAGGAAAACCTTTTAACTTCACTTTGTTTCCAGGTCCCATTGAAAGAGAACACAGGGGAAGTGAAGTATAAGTGATTCTGGCTCCCGGGGATGCTTTGTTTCTCTTCTGATAGAATATGAAACTTCATGTAGGTGGTGGGTAGAGCCATCATAACCTGCTTTCTTCTGAGTGAATGAGGGAGGTCAATATATTATCGTATCAAGGAAGAAGAAATTACATAGGCGATTCCCCCACAGACAATAAAGACAATTCTGACAGCATGATCAAAACAACTGTATAACTTTTCTTTTCTTTTCTTACAGACACACCAGTGTTTAAATGACAGCTGAAAGACGATGATGGACTAAACACATTATTCTCTGTTCCATCTACTTTTTTATAATAGAAATATATCTTGAAGACTATATTCAAGTTGATCAAATAATAAGTCAATTTGTCAATAAAACAGATTAGGCAACCTGTCTGCTGAGATGATATCTGTCAAACAACATATTTTGTTAATACAGTCTGGAAGCAAATGCCTTCACGAAAGACAATACAAAAAAACCCGCAATGCCACTTCTTTTAAGTTTATTGAAACAGAGCGCTGACTTATTTCAGTTATAGATGTTTAGACTTTTTTACTTTAAGTTCTGGTTGCTAGTTAACAAACCACAATTTTGAAAAGACTAGAAAAAAGTATTAATGGCCTGGTGGGCACTGTCTGCTGCGAAGTATGTGGCTATATTTCCAGGCTGCTTAGCAATGCCCACACTTTGGGCACAAGTCAGCACTAGTGAGGGGGTGGGGGAGTGGAAGGGTATCTCCGTTCCTCCGTGCGCCGTTTTTTCTTCATCCCCCCACGTTTGTTACCCCTGTTGCCCACTACTGGCAAGACATCTACAGCATCGACTGATCTGCCTTGTCACATCACGAGCCCTGTCACCGCGCTCACTGGAATAAGGCATGATGCTTTGACATATTGCGTACGCTGATGCAAATCACCCCTTGGAGACGTTGGGCCGTGGCCTGATCTCAGGCGCACGGGGGGAATCTCTCTATTTACCCCGCGTGACAAAAAATAGAGGAAGTGTTAATACGCACGAATGCACCGAGTGATCAAATACGAGTAATGTGGAACTAACTACCACAAAGCTGAAGACCCATTGCTGAAAATGTGGATTCATAACTCAAACAGAGCTTGAGTTGTCCAATATAAGGTATAATTGGTGACTGGAAAAGGCCAGCATGTGGAGTAGAAAATTTCCATTCTGAACACTGGAAACTTAAATTAACCAGTCTCGGATATTAGTGGTTTTGCCAGGTGAAGTTCAAGCCAGCTGTTGTAGTTTGTGTGGTTTTCTCCCACTCCATCCCTGTGCTAATGCCATGTAATCCTCAGGAAAGTAGCTGGTTCAGAAACTCATATTCTTCTTTCTCGATTAGGAAGAAACATATGATACGCACTAATAGGTTGGAAATTCAAGTAGAAACATCTCGGGTTTGATTTTATTTTTTTTTTAAACAGAACTAGGGAAGCATTTTGTTGCTGAACTATCTATCTGATGCAAAATATACAGTCTGAGGAAAGCTGAAGCTACTCAAAAGTGTGAACAGGCGCTTTAACAGGAGGATCAACCATGGTGGCTGAAAACCAAGCAAACAGAAAAAAGAGCTTAAATGCTGACAGAGATTTAAGGACTTTTCCCACCCAAGCTTGCCTCTACAGGCTCAGGCTGCTGTTAAGAATTAATGAGCTAATTTGCTGTTGCTCTCAATAATGCATCAACACCTTGTGCAACAGAAGAGCTTTCATTCAGAAAAATATATCCAAAAACTACAAACCTGGAAACTACATTCTACCAGCCATAGATCCATAAAAAATAATAGATCTCTGTGGCAAACTTGGTGAATAGATTTAAAAGCTGTATTGAAGAGATGGTTATTTTAAAAAAGTCAAAAAAGCCATGTCCAAAAATGATGTCAAAACATTAATTCTTGTGGTGAAATTTCAGTGATTATCAAATATATTCCCATAAAGTCTATTGTAGAGTTCTTTCAACTTCTTGTGGTAGAAATCTCCGTTTACAGAACTGGACAGCACACCCAGTAGGAACCTAAGCTTCCACATTAATTGCTCCAGCCCTCTGAGTTTATGTGACCACACGGCGATGTCAGGAATGCTTAATTATCCACCCAGCCCTACAAACCTTGAAGCATGAGATAGCCAGCAATCCACTCTCAGTCAGAATAGTTTGGCATGTCTCCATGTTGTAACTAACCAGTGTTACCCCTAGCAATTGCTCTTTAAAGCAAAAACATGTGCAAAATGTCTTCATTCAGCCTAGTAGTATCATATGTCAATCAGATTCAGGATGCAGAACTGGCCAGCAATATCCTA
>VZSZ01002971.1:1249803-1314281 GCA_013398815.1 Ibidorhyncha struthersii | reverse complement strand
GGAAAAGAGGAGGGGAGGAGAAGAGGAGAGGAGAGGAGAAAAGCATGCTGGAGTCTTGCCAGGGAAGCACATGGGAACCAGTAAGACTCTCCACCCACAAATCCCTTTCTAAAACCATTTTCATTTGGTTACTAATTTCCTGTTCCCTAGCTGGGGACATGAGAACAGTGTTACAGCAGATGCCCTGGCTGGCACCTGTATTTTGGTATTTCGGACAGTGGAGGAATTACAGCAGCGAGTACCTGAAGCAATACTCAGCAGAGCATTCTGGCAGCCGGTGAGGCCACTCTTCATCCAGAGGAAGAGGAGTTCCAGTTCCTCATCTGGGACCTACTTCCTTGGCTGACCAAAAAATAAGAAACCTATAAATACCTGAGAAAGCAGCATTTTGTGATCCTTCAATAAGAAGCAGAAGCCAACTTGTGTTATTAGAGCACTCTGGAGCCTGACTACAACTTTTAATAATTGGTGTAAAATCCCGCAGAATCCTGCTGAGATGTAACATAATGAAATGCCAGACAATGTCACTGTGAGTCTATAGTGGAAAATATAGGCAAAACAATGTCAGTGGATGTCTGCGTAGACAATGTTATGATTTGAGGAAAGGCAAAATGCTGTCAATGGGAGTCTATATGCTGTAGATAGCATTACCACAGTATGCGAATAAAGGCAAAATGATGTCAGGGCAATACACAATATGCTCAAGACAGAATATATTTAGTCTGAATAGAAAATCTGTCATGTAAAATAGCTGCATTGATTCTCATCTTCCACAGTGATGTGTTGTCATTTTTTACACTGACTGTCTTTTTTATTTAGATTTACCCTATAGTCTAATCTGGGTTTTTTTTCCACGTTAACACTTCCTTTACTTGCCATAAGCGAACCCACTACCATTGACTTTTTTACCTTTGGATTATTTTTTTAAAAAGAAAAACAAATTTGAACCAAAATCCCCAGTAAAAAAACACCAGCTATATCCACATTAGAATTAGCAGGTTTAAGATTTGGATGTCTATCCTCTCACCGCATTTCACAGACAGAAATAAAATAAAGTTGCCTATAAAATACATGGATATATGTACACACACACGCGTACCCAGGAAAAATTCTAATCACCTCTGATTGGGGAAGTAATGTTATACAGAGGCAAGTAGATTAATAATCTTTTTCATAATTGTATGGCATTTCTGCCTAAAAATGCTCCAGTTGTGACCTCACATGATTTACACTTCTGTAAAATGTGGCCTCACACCCAAATTAATTTAATTTGTACACATTTCATTATTTTTCTTAAGTGTAAGATTATTAGACTCTGGGTCCAAGTAATTTCTAGTTTTCTTTACAGTCCTCCTAATGTTAACCAAACCTTCACGTCCTAAATTGTCGGGTAATTTCTGTTAGGACAGTGATGCTTCAGCTGCCAGGGGAAATATTTCCTTTGTATTTTGGGCCCAGCCTGCCCTCTTCACTAAATCACAGCTCACTTCAACTTCCAGCAGCCCCAGCGCTGTAAAGGTTAAATTTCCCCACAAACCCTACTTTGCAAAGCAGAGTATCTGCACTTATTGATGAAAGGCTCTAAAATATAACACGTAATTATCTAAATTATAATCAATCAAGGAGAGCACTGAAGCTCTCTGCCTTCTTCAGCCCGGTTATAGCTGACATTATCGCATTCACTGTTCTCTTCTCAAGAGTGTTTTGACTCTGGCCACCAGCAAGTCTACCTACATCTACATTAGCAGGTAATTTGGTGTAATCGGGGCAGATCAGAGGACTGAAGCAGATGATGGCGAAACCCATGCAGCCATGCTATGTGTGGTGCATGTTTTTCCTTTGGATGAGATTTAGTCTGCTCCCCTTGGAAAAATGACTCTCCCATGTATGTGGTTCATAGCCTTTCCACTACCCACCCGTTTGTTTGCATCCGTGGGATTTTGACTTCTTAGAAGTCACAAGTTTGACACTGACATTTATCGCACGAGCTGGAGAAGGGTCATCTGTGTTAACTGCCTCCACACGGGATCCCACATGGACATTTGGCAGTGCTGTGAACCAAACCAATGTGCAGCACATAGGGGAAAACAAAGAATTTTCTTTGAGTGCCGGTGCTACTGCTCTGACTCAAAACACAGAAGGAGGCGCAGCCTCCATTTCAAAGATATTACTTTCTAAAAAGCCCATTTCATGCTGACTCCAACCTAAGGTTTTGAAATTGTGGAGAAAAACAGTCACAAAGTTCAGACTTACCTGGTGCGCTTAGGTTGGACAGACAGACTTTGAAACTTGGGCTCTCTACCGCAGAAGCATAAGCTCTCCAAAGTGGCAGAAGGGCAAATTTCTGGGGATCTTCAGACTGGGTCCTTCTCCTCCCACCTGAAATGCTGAAGAATTAGAGTTTTGAAAGCTTAGCTAGTATGGGAGCTGAGGTCTACTGAGTCATTAAGGTGCAAAACTGACAGCATCTCAGAAATAACTGGCAGCAGGGGTTGATACAATCTTGGGAACGAGGCCATTCAAGTGGGCTGCTTAAGTGGTGGGAAGACAAATTATCAAGGAAGAAGGCCAATTTTAGACAGAGCCTTGACTGTATTCCATCTTTCCTGCAACACATTTTTATTTTGATAAGCAGCATTCTTTGGGAAAGATAAATTCTGTAGGAATACATCTGGTGCTCCACCTATATATTTGCAAGGTTGCTCCATCATGTTAAAAAAAGTATGAGTTCGGATCCAGTCACAATAGTCCTTCAGTTGTTGCGTAGAGAGTCTTAGCCCAAATTTTTCTTGCTTTTGCTGCTTTGCATTTCAACCTTTACATTACGTTAGCATAGTGTTCCCATGCTTAATTTGCCTCTCATCTGGATAATGATAATGAGCTGTTATTGACTAGCATTTCCAGTTCAGTGCAGTGAACATTGGGTAGTATTCATAAAATGTTCCTCTTATGCCAGCTGAAATTGGTAGTGGTTTTGAGGCAAAAGGCCAGATTCATCAAAGGGATAATGGGCAGATATATTTTTTGTTTGTTTTTTTTGAATTTTAATGACTGAATTGCATTGCTATTCTTTGTTTATCTATTTTTGAATTCTATCAGATAGCTTTAGGGATAACTACCTAATTTCTGTATTTATAGGAAACTGGCACAAATCGAGAAAACAGAACAATTCCATGTTTATGAAGCATGAATTCTCACAGTAAATGTCAATATATTGTGCATTAATACACAAGAATTCTACAGTAAAGCACATATATATTGAATATGTATTTCTCCTGCATGGAGCCTCCAGCTTGGTTATTTTGTATGGCAGTGCTTCACGCCGGAGTCCTCCTGGGGACTATAAGACCCAGCTGTATCCACTGCTGGTTATTGGTGGGAGGACATCCCCCCACCCCTCAACCTTTCACACTAGCCCCCTCCCCAAGCCCTGCTGATGGAAGGCCCAGGTCAGGGGCTGGCCCTGCACCCCCATGGGGGTTTGGGCCCTGCAGGACCCTGTTAGGGAGGGCAGGAGTGGGGCACAAGCAGAAAAGGGCTGGTGACAAGTGAAGCGTCCATCTCCAGTGATGCCCCAGGAGTATCCAGAAAGCAGGATGCTCCATCCATTTGAGGAGGTAGGTATGAGATTCCTCTGAGCTGGCTCTTGCGGGGAAGGTTGATTTGGTTTAGAATGTATCATGCACGTGTATATTTTTAAGGTAACTGAGGTCCATATGTGGTGTGTTTGCCAGACCATTACAGAAAATAAGAAATGGATGTCATTTCGGCAGCTTGAAAACTACACCTGTGGTATGTACGTCTTCTGCCAGTGCCCACTTGTACCTCATGCTTAAATTTAGTGTGGAATCTCCTCTCCTGGTGAATGCCTTGAAAATATGAGAAAATGTGGGGGTTTTCCACACTAAAATTGTTTGGGAAACAGACCAGAGATCATCCTGGATTACGTAGCAAAAAGACTGTGTCTGCTCAGGTACAGCACCAACAGGGAGAGGTATCTGCCTAACCATGGCCATGTACAGGGCCAGCCTGTCCTTTGGAGGCTGCAGAAGCATAAAGATCCTATTAAAAGAAAAAAAAAAAAAAGGCAGACGCTCAAAAAAAATCCCCACAAAAGTCATCTTTCTACCAGCATACTAGCGCAAAAGTCCGAGAAAAAATCCCAAACCTTGCATGAACCACAGTGGGTGGCAGGAATGGATGGGGAGGGGAGGCAGACCTGAAGGTGCTGCAGAGCTGCACCCAGGGCTTGGTCAAGGCTCACCCCACGGGGCCAACGTGGGGCTGGGCAGATGGGGGAGAGCAGGGGTGTGCCCATCGTCCTATGTGGCTGCTTTTCGGTGCACACCTAGTCAGGCTTTGCTGAAGACAAAACCCCGGTTTGCATTTATGGAGTGTGGCTTGGAGGAACATGGTGATAACAAGCAGCAAATACGACACAAAATCACAAATATGAGGGGGTGTCTCTTTGGAAAAGGCAACATCTCACAGGTAGATGCAGCTCTAGGAGGATACGTGCAAAAAAGACAATGTACAAACAGCCCACGGCTGGGACCTTTGTTTCGTGGCATAGGAAATGCCATCTTCAGCAGCACAGCATCTCCCACAATTGTTTTGTGATGTCTTTCATCGTCATCTTAGTGATAATATTCACTGTATTATGGAAAACAACAGTTTTTACAGCATTTGAATTTCATCCTTGAAATACGGCAGTACAATCAGACTTTCTGTAGGCATGCAAGAGACATCTTCACAGATGAGGTGGGAAGGCACTCATACTTAAAGCACTGTTTGGGGTCAGTGTGGGGCCCTATAGAAACCACATCCCTCGATCTCTGGGTCTTGTGAATCAGCATGAGTATCTGGAGGTTTGCATAGGTGGGTTTTAAGCTGGTCGCTCAACTATATATAATAGTGTACTGGGCTTCCGCAAGACGAAGCACAGGTATTACAGGGCAGGTCATCCAGTTATTTAAACCTTCAGTTATTCATATTTTGCCTTGATTCGTTAAAGTCAAAATCCTTTCCACACAGCTTATGTGAGGCAAGCCCTTAATGACCTATTTCTTCTGCTTCATGGAAATGCAGGCTCTCCAGACTCTTCTGCACTACAGATAAGAAGACAGAAACGATGCCTGGATCACAGAAATCTCCCAGAGAACATCTACCCAGGCAAAAGCCTGGCACTTTTAGCTTACAGCACAAATGTGGCTTCTACTCTCTTGAAATCTGTTGAAATGAAGACTGTGTCAGGCAGAAAAATTATTCCACCCCTTAGGTAAAGCAATGGCTGTGCATAAGCCACCTCAGACGAAGAGACATGAGCTGTGTCACGTTCTCTTCTTCTCCCTGATACACATGCAAAGCTCCACAAAACACAGCTGCCTCCACTGATCTCCATTAGATGCTAACCTACTGGTGACAACAAACACTATGTGGCAGACAGAAGGGTCCAAAGGAAGAGTTATGTGAACTTTGGCCCATGTGTGATACAGAGCAATTTTTGAAAACATCATCTGAGACAATCCACTGCAAACCAATCTTTTGGATTAACTGCCATGACCTTGAGTCCCTCCACACAAACAGATGTTTGTCGCAGCTGGAATTAGGATACTGCACTTCTGCGTCATCTTCAGGGAGGAAAAGTACAGGCACAAAATCCATGCTTGCCCAGAGTACCAGTTCACCTTGATCAAAGAACAGACACAAGTTGCAGTATGTAACCATGTAGCAGCCAGAGTCTGGTCCTCAAAGTCAGAAATCTTGGAGACGATGGCAAAAATGACTCACTGCAGGACTCTGCAGAAGCCTTTTAATTTGCTTATACCTCAGTCTTTTCACCTGTAAAGCATTGTTTAATCAAATTTTTACTTCCTGTTGCCTGCTTATGGGGATAATAAGCAAAAAATTCTGGGAGTTTCAGCACAGTTGATCAAGAATTCTCCATAACTGCAAAATGCTATCTGGGTAAACAACTTGGTCGTTGGTGGGGAATTAGCTGAACATAAGAGCTGGGAGTCTTTATGAAATGCCTCCTCACAGCTATATCCATCAAAGCTCACTCAAGTTGCAGGCATATGGCAATTCAGAACAAGGGTGGGTGAACATGTTTAACCTAGTTAGAAACTCAGTGTGGAGTCTAAGGCATTGCTCAGCCTATACTGAGCTCTCAGACTGCTTAGGAGAGATTCTAGAAAACAAGCGTAAGAGAAGAGAAAAAAGGCTGGTCAAGAAAAGGTCATATTAAGCACAGCAAGAACCATTTCTTTACAAAGACCCACCCCTCTCAAAATGCCTAGCATTTATAAGGGATCTTTGTTCCACAGCAGAAATGTGCAGCTCTGAGTTAATGTGACGATAGAGTTTCAGGGGATTGTTTCAGGCTGTTTCTGTAATTAAACCTTGAAAAGAAATACAGGGAAAATATTTATTAGATAAATTTAAAGGTTCATAAAACTTGTGCCTTCATGAACGAGGCTTCCCTTTTCTTAATTCAAAGTGAGCTTTTCTGCCTTCCTGTACAGAAATATGAATATGAGAGGTATATCAATCTACACATCTTCCTAAAATGAGGAGCTGACTTCAGTGCAATGAGAGTCTGACCCACATAGAAGCTTCTTTTGGGCTACGTTTCTGTAAAATAAAAGAAATTATTTCAAGATAAAAGGCTTTGACTGTGTTTTAAGAAACATAAATCCTTTATTATGGATTTGACTAATAATTGTGGGAAACAGTTTAGTTGTTTTTTTAATTATCCTTTTTGCTCTCAGCTCTTAATGTGATGATGTCGGGTTCACTTCTAGGGAAGTGCTAACTGGATATGACTAATGAATTATGTTATAAAGAGAACAGCTTCAGAAATAAAACCTTCTGAGCTATTTTAACCTCTGTCATGTATACACAGTAGTTTTTGGCAACTAATTGGTATCCACTGAGATACAGCTCTTGCTCTGACCAAACATTACTAGCTGTTGTTTTCTTTTACTGTATATGCAGCACGTCCAGGGCTGCATGGAAAACTTTGAAAAACTTTCTAGTTTGATAAAACCCTGCCACAGTGCCAAGCGCCTTCCTTATTTGTTTTCTCAAGTGTTTTACTGAAGTGAACATTTCTGTGTCCACAGCACGGTTTCCCATTTACACGAGAAGGTTCTTCCCTGCTGCCTTTGCAATATCGTTTGCACCCCACCTTGGCACCCCCTTCCATTGCCGGAGCTGGATTTGCACAGACAAGAATGAGACTTTCACTTCAGTCTTTGTGCCATTCTGATATGTTCTCCCTCCACCCCCCACCCCTCCCCGCCCTTAATTCTGTGTTAAAGTTATCTGCTGTTTAGGATGATCTGCTTTCTGAACACCAGCTACGGCAGTTAGTCTTAAACAAAGTCCACCTTCTGAAAATAATTATTTTTGTGAATGTATGGGATGTGTGAGCTGCCCCAGTAGTGAAACAGTCATTCAGAAGTGCAACTTCTTACCTGATTTACCTTGACAGGGATTAGAGATGGGCTCCCAGTCTAACTTGCTGTGGAGGTTTAACAGTGTAATACACATTTTTGGTAGCTGAAAAGAAGGCTAAAAGCTATAGTACATCATAACATGCAAACCCTAGATACTAAGTCTCTGCAGTTGCAAGTCAGACCTCTTTCAAGTGTATGCTTCCATATTGCCCTTATGTATATGATCAGATTCCAATTTTTCTAAAACCATTTTTGTTCATTCAATGAACAGTAGGTACTGCATATTTTCCACAGAGCTACCCAGCTAAATACCTCTTAAAATCTTCCCTCTTTTGACAGGGACAGAGGCAATGTCCAAATCTCTAGGAAGTGTTCAACTACACAAAGTACAAGCAGTTTTTCCTCTTTCTTAATTCCCATGCCTACTCCTCTTGAGTGGTTGCCTTTCAGATTCAGCAAACAAATGAGCCCTTCTTCACCGTGGGCTGCACAGGCCGGTCCTCTGCCCTGCATGAGGCTGGGTCCAGCGGGGGAAAAAAATATCTGTACATGATCATGTAATTAAATATAATATGCTGAGGTTTACACACAAGGTGGGGGTCTCATTAAGGCTACTAAAGCAACCTTAATTCTGGAATTTGCTAACTTTTTCCACTCCAGCCCCTACTGTGTTAGAGAATTTAGCTGCCAAAGACTCACAATTCTCCATTAAGCGTGAGTTTAAGTGAGTTTTCTGGGGAGGACCACAGGCTGAGGGTTTTCTGGGGGTGCAGACAGAGGTAGACCCCAGGCAAAAAACAAGGGATTCACTGAACCCTTGAAATCTCTACACCAAAGCATGGAGCTGCTAGTGCTTTTGAACCAAGCGCCTGTAAGAATTCTTTCAAATGGCCAAACCATGGCATTTTTCCTTAATTGCATTTTCAGAACTGTCTAAACCAGTCTAGCTGAAACTTTCCAGAAAAATTTTGCTTGAGACACCTGGCATGGAAAAATTCAGTCCAAGTAATTTAAAGCTGCAAAATTATAAGCAACTAAAAACAAAATCTTGTAATGGGAAATGTCAGGCAATTTTAGCTACTGATGATACTACCAGCTCTGTCTGTTACAAGGCGAAAAATAAAGAAAGACAAGAAGAAAAAAAAAGACAGACAGAATTATAAATGATAAAAGGAGAAAACTTACTTACTGGAAGAGGTGGCTTTCAAAGAGATTTTTGGAAGTGAATAAAAGGACATTTGACAGATGAGGTCATGGAGACTGTTTAATGTGTTAGGAAGCAGCATGAGTGAAGGCATAAAGCTGAGAGTAAGGGGAGGAAAAGAGCAAGGTAAGGCTATTGGAGGGTGTTCTGAAAAGGCAGATAGAAGGAGAAATGTACAGCAGTACAAATAAGGTAGTGTCAAAGTTCCGCTGTTAGGATCATTAAGTTAAAATAATACACAGAACATCATCTGGCTTCACTTGGGATGCTCAGGTACTTTGGTCACAGGCAGGTGGGTGAGAGCATGGCTCCTTAAGAGACATCCTGTTTAAATGTAAGCACTCGTAAAAAGTCGGGAGGGGGGGACACAGCCTAAACCCACTTCTCATAAGTCCTAGCTGCAGCTCATTTCTAAATACAATTTTTCCCAAGGTCCTTATTCCTACTAGTACTGCTGACTTCAGTGGAATTCAGCAAGCAGCAGAAAACATCTCAAAGGCAGAATGTGACTTCCAGATAATTTTTTAGATCAGAGTGCCCAATCCTGAATTCCTTGACTTCTTCGGGGGCTTTTGAAAATCTATGCACTGCAGAGCCGGTGCCAGCTACCATTCTAAATCTTTCTTCACTTGGCAGGATCCAGTCCTTCAGCTCTTGAGAAGTGGTCTTTAATCATTTGAGAAGTCTTTTTGACTGTGGTTGGTCATGTTTACTTTGGTGACAAAAGGTCTCAAGAACTCACCTTTTTTCTCCTTTGTTTTGGAAATGTACGGGCTTTAGTCTTAACTGAATACCCAATCTCCTACTAGTTTTCATGGCGTAATATTGGCTCTTAACTCTTCTACGTGCACCCTATCTCAGGTCCCAGGTGCTTAGGACTACACGTCACTGAAAAAAAGCATTTTTCTCCATTTACATGCTAGGATCATATTTATTTGGGAACTGCTTGGAAATCTGTCATTATGGTGTTTGTGACAGCTTGACAAGGCCTGTTGCCATGGAAAAGCTTTGTGATGTTGTATAAATATATTCCTAGGTCAGAAGTTCTATGTATTTTTTGGACATGGATGCTAAAGGGAAAAAAGAATGACTAAACATTAAAAAAGCAGAATAATAAAAAATAACAACAATAACTAACATTCGATACTATATTGCTGCCCGGTAACCAAACAAACTATTTCTCAAAGCATTTAATTTATGCTGTAACAATCCTGCTAGCAATGAAAGTTCATTTATTTCCAAGGTTCACCCCATCCTTAAAATATTCTTATTACCAGTCATTTTGCAATATTGATGGTTCCTCTATTAATAGACTAGCAGACAAGGGAGCTATTATTCTCTCCCTCTATCTGTTATTCCATTAGGTAAGGCTGACAGTCTGACTGCTCGCGGTTCTATAACCTACCATGTGCTCAAGCCACTAACTAAAACTCATCCTCACATGTTGTTTTTGGTGAAAATTATGACTAGACAGGAAAAGAGACAACAAAAACATGTAGAAAAGTATGAGAGAAAGCTCAATATAGGTTTGCATCCAAAATAGCAATGTTTTTTTGACTCAGAGAGAAATGAGGAAGTGTCGGCACAACGATGTGGGAAGTCATCTGAGACTGTCTCTGCAGTTTGTCCCTGCTGATGACTGATGCCCTGTGTTTTAGTTCCAACTGTACCTTCACGCCGACACAGAAGCAGTCTTTCCAGCCCTTTCTTGCTGTCTGTAAAACATCATTTATGCATTTCTTAAGGGGATTCTTAAACATGGGCAAGTTCAGGCTGTCCTGAGCCAATGCAACCCGTGGACAAGAGCTTTCTTTCTTGGGTGCCAGCGGTAGACTCCAGAAAAGCCAGTTCTCACTCATTCCTTTTTGCCCTCTCTCTCCTATATGTTTGAATACAGATGTTTTGAAAGGATGATAAAATGCTTCTCTGAAGCAGTGTTTGAAATGAAGGAGTGAGGATAGGTTATAACTCTACCTTTGGAAAAGGTTGAGGCATAAGTATGAGTTACAACCCTGGCTCCTGCTGAGCTCGGGATCCGTGAAGACCTGTGGGCCAGGGCTGCTGTCTCTCAGGGAGGCAAGACACTCCTGAAAAGCAGACTGGCTTGGTTTTACCCTTGAAAGATAGCGTATTCCAAGACAACCAGCTTGACTGGGCTTGCAGGAAGCCAGTGCAAGTAGCTGACCGTGTGTACCTGGCCTCTGTGCAGGGCAGTGACTCCTGCTGAGTTTCTCCTGCTGCCCTAGACACAGCCGTTTGCAAAAGAAACAAGGTACATGCTGAAGTTCAAGATAAAAATGTGGCGGTGTGGCATGACACTGTGGACCACTGTATTTCACGCCTGACTCAGGGGCACGTAGTAAACTAGAAAAAGCTTTGACCAGGTTTTCTCACCCGCTGCTCTTGGCTGCTGCCTTCCCACCGACTGTCCAGCTGTGCAAGCAGCCAGGGGAAGATGCTGTCCTTTGGAGTGTTAGCCAAAAACAGATGTCCCATAACTCACTGGGTTTCCTTAGTCATCTCTCAGGACATAAATGCTTTGCAAAAATAGAATTATAATCTTTAAAAAAAATCACGAAGAATCACGAATCCTCCAAATTTGCTCCTATCCCTCGACTTTGCTGATTAGCCAGCTATTTTTCCATCAAAGGGTCTCTCTCTGCTCTATTTCTTTCATAAGGATTTTGGCTTCTGTTTTTCTGTTTGCTTAATTATCTTCCATCAGACTATGAGGTACTGGTTTCGAGATCCTTAAACATCAAAATACCATGTATTTTTATTTAAAGTTCCCTGCCATTTGATCCTTACTTTTGAGTGCTAACTTAAGAGAAGAGGGAAATGTCTGGAAGTAGAGAAATGAGAATTGATCTATAGTTTGAACGCAAGCCACAAATATGTCATGAGAATATAGACAAATGCACGCAGTGCCATCAAGAAAAATATTCCAACCCTCCCACACTTTTTACACATTACAACATATTAAAAAAATATTTCTGGTCATAGTGAAATATGTTAAAATAAAAAAAAACCTACAAAGTTGCCAGTAACTCCAGAATTTTCTACAGACAGAGGTGCAGTTCTTGCTCAGAAAAACTTTCACGACAGTTCATTAACCTAATCTTGATTTTTGGAAGTTGTGGTCTACCAAAAAGAATGTGAATAAAAGAAAAGGAATTAATTAGTTACTAGGCTAGCTCCTACATGCTGTGGTAGGAAGAACAGCACTTCTATAATAAGAATTAAGATACCATTGGGCAAACCAAGTCCACCTTAGGTGCCTGTATGCTGTGGAGCACTAAAAGATCACCATTTGACTGGACATTTCACATGCCCAGTGCAGCACCAGCTGTGCTGGTCACCAGTTCAGGAAAGCATCCTTAAGCGTTGTTTTAGACAAAGATGAACGGGATCCTTGGCTGAATAGCATCAATGACCATGAATATGGGATGTTCCAGACACACACACACGTACACACACGTGTATTAAAAGCTTGAATCAGAAGTGTTATTAAATGTGCCTAAATGCTCTGGGAAACTGAGGCACGGGATGATGTGCTCCAGCCAATGCAGGACATCACTAGCAGAGCTGTGACTGTGAGGACACGACTCACGGTCCTGCGGCCCATGGAGCACGGCAAGGTTTTCGGTCCTCTTTGGAGAAGTGTTGTTATATACAACGCTGCTCAGCAAAGACACTGGAAACCTCCCCCAGTGATTTATCTTTCAGCTTGGTATCTGTGAAAGCTTTTAAGGAGAAGATTCTAAATAAGGAACCAAAAAATGTTGCTGTTTCTCACCATAATTGCAAACTGAAAATAAGCACTTATACAACCTAGCCCAAATATTTAGTTAAAGAACAGGTTTATAACTAAGGGTATCTTAAAACGTGTTTGAATTATTATATACACTACTTAAACAGTTAAACTGTCAGCTTAGGGTTTTGTATATCTACCTCATTAGCCTGCCTCCAGGGCCTGTGGTAGGTGAATCTGCATTTTAAAATTTTGTATTTTTCCATGCTTTATGCATCCTGTAAAATGCCTTGAGAACTTTATGAGGGATGTTGCATTAAAATGTGTGATTATAAATATGATTTAAATATCTGAAACATTACAGAGTGATTATTGTTCAATAAGGCAGCGTGCATAAAAGGGTTATCTGCATGCTGTGCTTAGGTTTCGACAATATAATGTAATGAATTGTTCAATATAGTTTGTATGCTATTTGTCTCTGTTTCTTCTCATACTCCAGAGATGCCTGATATGCAGTACTCTAACAAGGCTATCATAAATTGTTGAACAATAAACAGCCCTTGAGATTTTTAGATAGTATGTGGTTAGTATGTAATCCATCTTGAGGAACTTGATTTAGTGCCACAAAGGAACATCCTTGACAATGCTCAACATTGTTTTAAACTGCTGCTAAATCAATTACTGCGTTTGGGAAATGGCACGCTTCTTCTGCTCCCTGCTCCATGCCGGTGGCCTGCCTGCTCAAGGAGAGATTTAGGGAGCCACGCTACAGAGGCAGATGGGTTCCCTGGAAATCGCTGAAGTAACCCAGCTTGAAACGGTGATAAGTAAGGCCTCCTAAAATCTGCACTAAACTGCACAACTCAAATATTGCTTGGCTGGACTGTCTTAGCTGTGTCTAGCAATACACGAATTATGAAACAATCAAAAATGCTTCCTTTCGGATCGGTGCTGTGTCATGGAACAACAGTACCCATGCGCACTAATAATCTTCGGTGCTTACACAAAGAATTTTGTGTTCGGAGTATGCTACGTATATTGACTAATTTTCCCTTGCAACATCCCAGTGAGTTGGAGAAGTGTTACTCCCCGCTTTTCACAGACGAGATACACCAATTACTCAGGCAGCGCGAGGCTGCGGGGGGCCTCGTGGACCAAAGATGAACGCTCTCTTGAATATAATGATGTGACAAAGAGTGACCCAAAAAGTTAAACAAGACCAAAGCCATTTGTATTTCTTTAATGTTTCCTTCTGCTCCTCTGTTGAGGCAATTGCTGGGGACACTGAAGGCAAAAGGAGAAGGGCGCTTCATGTATCTAAGCTGTAACCTTGCCCTTCTGCTTTAGAGACGTAAATAAGGATTCCTAGGCAGTATTTTCTATATCCCGGGAGACTGCACAGGAAGAATATTGAGATGCAGTTATTACAACAATAATGTTCTGACATGTTTCAGGGGCTACGACAGTCTCAGAAATATGATTCTTTTATTGCGAGAAAATAAGACTAGAGGGAGGGAGGAAGGATCCCAAGATCAAGGCAGAAGAAGGAAAATTGGGCAGGATTCGTTACTGAGAGCCACATGATCTAGTTTACAAAGGATTAATATACTTTCACGATCTGTACATTACAGATATCACATCATCTGCCAGGGGGACCCTGCAAGCCTGTCTTCAAATTCAGCATCCCCTCCAGGTTTTGGAGTTTTGCTCATCTCTCTCTAATGTCTGTCCTCAGAGGGCGGTGGAGTGGCAGTCACCTCTTTTTCTCAAAAACAACCTTATGTCCTGCTGATGTCATACCCCTCACAAAGTGAACCTGATCAGGTATTGATCTTTAATCTATGGCATTGCTGGAAATGGCAGCCAGCTGTAGCTGTGAAGAACAACAACTGGCAGACACTCTGGTTAGTGTTGGCACTGGCCCTCTCTTATGAGATCCAAATTCCTGGGAACCAAATGTTCCTGTGATTCTGGCTTTCTGCTGCCAATAAAGCTTATGATACAAAGCTAATTGGCTTCTAACTTTTCTTGGAAATCTGGAAGGGAAATGAATAGGTTGCCTTTATTTATACACTGATATGCCGAGAATCTGCATTAAGATAAGGGGGAAAATATATACAGCAGTAGCCATAAAAAAGCCAATGTTTACCCATCTTCACTCAGAAGTGGTTTCAGAGACATATAAGTAGCTTTCATTTCATATAAGCTTAACAAGACTACAAGAGTTCTTTTGGCCTCTGTTATCACCATGAAGAACAACAGCAGGCAGAGTTCCCTGCAGAAGGGTATTTGTATAGGCTCCTTCAGGGAGGGACTTCATTTGGGATTTGTGTCCGTTGTGCATCAAAATTGTGGCCAGTCATCACCCAGAAAGTGGGAGCTAAAACCCGCTGAGAGGAGGATAATTGCGGGAGCTTCCCTCTGCCCATCGATGGATGATTCCTATCTCCATTGACATGTATGTAAAGGATGAGTTTATGACTGAAGAATACCTTATTCATCTCCGCCTGTTTCCTCCAAGCCAGTCTACTCCTATCAGTTGACAGCTGACAGTAACAGCAGTAAAATTCACATCTTCCAGGGATTAGAGGAGAGGAATTCTCCCAGCCATAGAAAAGTTGCTTTAGATTTGGCTATCACGTTAGGACTGGCTTTTGCTAAAAAAAATCATGAGGACCATTTAATTTTGAATGCTTTTTAAAGCATTTCAAGAAGTGTAGTCATGGAAATATAGCTCCCAGTCAAGTGGTAAAAAAAAATAAAATCCCTGTGGGGTAGAAGGAATTAAGATTAAAATTGGTTTAGAACATTTGTGCCAAAATCCAGCCAAGCTACTACTGAAAGTTTGTGGGTAAAAAAGCATTTTTTCCTGTGAAACAGTTCCTCCTGTTATGGGCCAGATTCTGTTTTCACCCACGTAGCAGAGCGGTGTTTGGATCCAGTCAGCAGACATTTTATTTTACGGGGCTTCCTGGAACAACAAGAAAAGTCCTTGAGTTGTGGAAGAACAGATCTTTTTTTTTAATCTGTCCTCCTGAAACGGTTTCACGAGGCCTGCTGACCAGATTGAGAGGACCTGAGGAGCTATAGCTGGAGCAGAGCTGGGAGGACATGCCTCGGTATAAATCATAGAGGGGTGCAAAAGGAGGTAGGACCTAACTTCAAATGTTTCCAGCTCCTCCCTCTGTTCACAACGTATTACTGTTCTCATGCTATTACTAATTTGCCTTTTCAAAAGCAACAGAGAGAAATAGAAGCAGCTCTTCTGCACAACGTGGGACTGAAGGGGTTAAAGTCACACCATTCTATCATTCTTGATGGGTCTTTTTATTTTCTTCTAGTTCATCTTTCCCTCAAAAGAATACACACATTATTTTTACCTTAGGTGTATCTGCTTCACTTGTTTTACTTTTCAGACAGTTACCTGGCTGTAAGCCAGCACTGCAAAATCAAATCCTGCCATTTATTTTAGGATTTGCTTTTATTATTCTTGCCTGAATTTCATATTTTTTCATTTCTTACTACTTTATGTCATGCCTTCTCTTTTTTTTTTACTTCTTTCTTTTCTTTGTTAGCTTTGTTTGCTTCCTGTCACTCACTGTTTGGTAGCTCAACTATCAGAGCAGAATGAAAAAGCTACACACTAACTCAGGTTATATATATTACTGTCACTTTCCTACCACTGAAAAATGCAAGCAGCAACCAGAAAGCAAGCAGATCTGAGGTAGGTCAGCAACTTAGACTGCAGTTCTTTGAGCTATGCCAAGTCACGAGGAATCTTGAATTGAAGATACAAGAGGCGTTGGGCTTTTAAATAAAAATATTCTGTTTATCGAAGATGAAAGCAATACAATAACAATGAGAATAAGCATGAACATGATGAAAAGCAAACAAGAAGCAGCCCAAGTCTCAGCCCGAGTGTAATATACACATAGATTCTTTTTATTCCTAAAAAGAGCAAAAAAGTATTTGTAACAGCTGGTCTCAACCCAAAAGTTTGTTTGGATCACTGAATCATGCCCTCATACTGTTTAGGACTATACATAGTTGTCACTGAAATGATCCTGGAAAAATCCCCATCTACTGCTAAGAAAATTTTTTCTTGCTGCTAAACATATTTTGTTGTTAAAGATGTACGAGGAAATGAAAAACTGGTGGAGAAACAAAGGCCAAATTTCTAAAAAGGGCCACTTAAAATTAGTTTCTTACACTTTTAAGAAGCAGCCTAATTTTTCACAAGAGCTGGGCATCTGCCAGCTTCCAGCGTGCTCTGGGGAAAAGCTGGGAGATGTAGACCCTCGGAAAACCTGCCGGGTGCCTACGTGCTGCCTCAGAACGCCATGTTCTCGCTGCCTCTTGCCGCCTCTGCTGGTCAGAGGATTAACGGTAAATCCAAGTGAAGGCTTCCACTTTGAAATGTTTTGCCCCAGCTTTTCCTGTGGTCCAGCAGCCTACGGGAGATCTGTCCCCCTTTGTAACACTGGCCTGTGCCTGAGAGATGAGACAGAGACTCTGAGCTAGAGCACCAGCCCAGGATGAGTGTAAGGTGTGGCATATGGTTTCCCTCAGGATGCGGGGCAACACTTTCTGGGAGTGTTTTAATTGCCAGAATATTTCTGCTATCCCATATTGTCCCTTAATTTTCCTTGATTTCCCATTATTTTTCATGTCATTCTAAGGTGCCTTCTTAGAATCATAGAATCGTTATGGCTGAAAAAGACCTTTAAGATCACCAAGTCCAACCGTTATCTAACTCTACCAGGCCCACTTCTAAACCACTTCCCTGAGCATCACATCCAGACAGCTTTTAAATACATCCAAGGATGGTGCTTCAAGCACTTCCCTGGGCAGCCTGTTCCAGTCTTTGATAACCCTTTCAGTGTAGAAGTTTTTCCTAATGTCTAACCTAAACCTCCCCTGGTGCAACTTTACGCCATTTCCTTTTGTCCTATCGGTTGTAACTTGTGAGAAGAGACCAACGCCCACCTCAACAGCCTCCTGTCAGGTAGTTGTAGAGAGCAATAAGGTCTCCCCTCAGCCTCCTTTTCTTCAGACTAAACAACCACAAGTCACTCAGCTGCTCCTCATAAGACCTATTCTCAAGACCCTTCACCAGCTTTGTTGCCCTTCTCTGGACCGTTTCCAGCACCTCAATGTCCTTCTTGTACTGTGGCGCCCAAAATTGAACACAGTACTCAAGGTATGGCCTCACCCATGCTGAGTACAGTGGGACAATCACTTCTCTAACCCTGCTGGCTACACTATTCCTGATACAGGCCAGGATGTGGTTGGCTTCCTTGGCCACCTGGGCACACTGCCGGCTCATGTTCAGCCAGC
Organism: Ibidorhyncha struthersii; assembly: GCA_013398815.1. Lineage (NCBI taxonomy): Eukaryota > Metazoa > Chordata > Aves > Charadriiformes > Charadriidae > Ibidorhyncha > Ibidorhyncha struthersii. Next base: position 1,296,529 of record VZSZ01002971.1, on the reverse strand, counting down.
TGTCAATCAATACTCCCCAGGTCCTTCTCCACCGGGCAGCTTTTCAGCCACTTTCCCCCAAGCCTATAGCGCTGCATGGGGTTGTTGTGGTCCAAGTGCAGGACTCGTCACTTGACCTTGTTGAAGTTCATACCATTGGCCTCAGCCCTCTTGTCTCTAGTTGTAGGAAATCTCTTTGTAATTGCATAGCAGATACAGCACCTGCTTTTCAGACCCCCTTCCTAACTATATAGTGTCCCACCTGCATGGAGGTAATGAAACCTATGAGTGGTATGGCTTTGTTTCTTGGGCCTTTCAGGATCTAATCCCTTTCTCTGGAATAATTTGCCCTTCCTCTCTCCGGCAGCTTTCTCTATGTCTTGCTGGAAACAAAAAGGTTTTGGGTGGTTGGAACGAAAAGATGGGAGGTAAAGAGTAAGGGTATTTTAGCCATCGAGTAGCTTTGCAGTCAGCCTGGTGGAAATTTGCTGTGGCCCAGAAAGAGGCGAGCGCCCTTCGCCGAGGTCACGCAGCTGAAGGGATGCTACAGCCACTCCTCTGCCAGACACTGCTACTGTCACAGGAGATGGCCCGTCCAGAATTTGGTGCAGAATTTGTTAGCCTGAGCATACCTCCCATGAGAGAAGCCCCTCACCAACAGGTTACTTATTCCCAAACATCCCCCCCCCCCGTGACAGCACACCATGCTGTCGTGGCATCCCAGCTGTTCTTCTGGTGATAAATCGCTGCCTCACATCCACCCTGGCAAAGAGGCACTTGTAAAATTTACCAACCAGTATATATATGTGCTGTTCCACTCCCTGGCTTTCTTTGGGTTATTAACTCCTAACTCTTAATCAGGGAAATCTGCTTCTGGACAGTTTTGTAAGCAGACAAGGACGGTGCTTTCTGTCCTGCACTCCCTGACCTTATGTGACAGTGTAATATGCAGAAGTATGTCAAATGCCATTTAATCTTCATAATCCAAGCAGATTATGTTCATAACTTCACCTCTATCTGCTCACGGCATTATCTGCTTTCAAAAATGCCACAGTGCTTTTTTAAAGACAAAATTCACCCTTTACAAGATGGATTTGTTTTTAGCAGCCAGGTCTCACATCCTACCTGCACCAGCACAGGCCAATGCACCATACCGGGCTCCACGTTCCTGGTGTACTCTTCTCAAAGTGCAACATGGCAATAATATTTGCAGTTCGTAACTTGCATTTCTGAAATCTGTGGTAGTTGAAAGTGGCAGTGTGAAATAGTAATTAGTCTACTGATTATTGTTTTTGCAAAGTAGACTATTTGCATTATTATTTAGAGAGGTTACAGCCTAGCTCCAGGCCCCGGCTGCTCATTCCTACTGTGGCAAGATGAGGCCTCAACAATAGACTGCAGCTACACAAACATGATTTATGTTTGGCATAACTGAGAGTGTGAAAACTATGTCAGGAAGGTAGAGGTCAGAAAACGGGTGGCTGATGGGGAGGGAAGATGCCTGCCGCCTGCGAATGCGGGAGGAGCTCCTTGCCTGGCAGAAGAGCACCTCTTGCAGGTCCTCACCCACCCCTGGCCTCCAGCCATGTGCCCCTGCGCATCCTCCAGAGCTTTTGCCTCCTCCGTTGGGCCCAGTGTCAAATCAACGGGCTGTGTTGCTCGTTTTAATTGAGGCGGCAAATAACTCCAGCAGAGGGGACAGAAAACCAGCAGCAGTAGGAAGGATAATAGGCTGGGGGGGTTCCCCCTTTCGTGTCTTTGGGTTTTTTCCAAATGATTGCTAGCCATGTTTCCACAACAAAATTAACAGTCCTGTTTAAGAACATTTCTGGGGTGAAATCTTGAAAAGTTTTGTCATTGAGACGAACTGAAGCAGGTCCAAGCTCTGAAAGCTCTCAAATCCTATTCCTTTTGGTTTGCTCATGTGCTTAATCCTTGCTGTGAACTGAATGAGGCAATGATCCTACAGAAAATAATGTATTATCACATAATTGCAGATTGCATTATATGGTGTATTCATTATGGAGGCTAAACTGAGGTTACACAGACATATTTAATTCTGGCATCTCCTAGATTTTTAATGTTTGACTTTACATCCTTTATGATGCCCTTTGAATGAAGTTTGCAGTTGTAACTAATGATTAATTTTGATGTAATTATTACAACTTTACTTTCATCGGTATCTTATGGAGAATTTCACAACTGTGTCCTTCATAAACAGTGAGGCTAGGAATTTGCTTGTCCGCACGTTCAAGTTGCTGAGTTTTCTTCAACGTTTTTTAAAGAGCTTTGATGACTTTGGACACGCCTGTCGCTGCAATTCTTTCACTGTGATTCACTAACAAGCTGCATTGTTCAAAATACGAGCTGGGTAACTGATTTTGGTGGACCAAAGTTGGAATATGCCCTTCATGATCTCTATATCTATTTTTTACAGCCAGATACAGCTGCCTACCGCATCCTTTTATCTCTTTTTATTATTGGTGTTATTTGGTGGTTTCTTGCACCAAATCTAGTGTTGAAGTGCTGAGAGTTGAATCAGTCTAAAATCTGCCCTGTTTTTATGAATAATTATAATTTTAACAAAAAGTTCATGTCACATGACAGAACACAAAAGGTGCCAAGGATTTCAAGTTCGGCACGTTCAGAAGTTCTTGGGGTTTGGATCTATATGTAACTGTGGGCATAAATGTCATGCTACTGACTTTGAGGTTTCTGAAGGGAAGTAAAGTTACTCTAGATGTAAAATTTGTAGGGTTGGAACCTTAATTTGAAATCACATCAAGGGACTCTAATTTGAGATCATGCCATACCCTATTCACTTCTTGACCCTGTGGCAAAAAAAGGTATAATATACACTAGTAATAATCTACTATGTAGGATAATGAAGTGCACATGTAAGATGCGTGAAGCAAAGTATCTCAGCTATGTAGCTATTAAATTCAACTTTGTGCTCCTTACTATTGTCCCCTATTCTCACATCCTTATTAAAAGAAAAAAAATCAGAACATCAGGAGAGAGTGTTAATGTTCTTGTCATATTAAGTTACAACTTTGATATTTGTAGTTTATAGTAGATAATATTACAGAAGACAATAATCTCACCACCTGCTGGACAAAGTAATTAGAGGAGAGTAGTATTCAATAGCTGTTTTTCTTTGCAACACATTTTTCATTGATGATACATTAAACTGTATGGCAGCTTACTTTGAAAGAAACACAAGATAAATCCCACAAAGTTCAAATTCCCTCGGTTTCAGGCACAGTACAATTTGAATAAATTCCAAGTAGATATTCTTTGCAGTAGTTCAAAGGATTGTCTAGCAGAAACATAAAAAGTCTTGAATTAGACTAAATAAGACTTAAAAATCTTAGTTTCTATATTTGAATAGTTCTACTAGGATTGAACTATCTTTAGAATAATTTAGACTGCAGACCATCCCCAGTGACAAAACTTTGGTTTTGTCAGTGTTTCCATTATTACTTTTGAGCCAAATTTCCAGTGGTTTTAAAATTAATTCATAGTAGTGTTACTACATGTTAGAAATGAACGTAGAATGTCCCTTTCCTGCACTCCTTCCTCAGACATTTTTACCATTGAAATTGGTAGTATTGTCACTGAATTGCCCTGGTCAGACCTCTGTATTACTCAGGATCTGAGTCTTAATATAGCAGAAATCTTTTATTTCCATATTAATTTTTATAAGCGATCATAGTCGCTGCTCCAGATAAGTCAGGAATGTACTACAAGGAGCAAACAATACTTTTATCACTAGGTTGGCTGTTCGAATTGAGCAAACTTTGCAGTGACTAGAAGTAAATCACTAATCTTTGGAAAATTTAAAAGAAAGGATTTGGCTTGTGCTCTAGAATGTGAAAGTGGTTTGTTGCTGTCCTGCTCCGTGTCAGCAAATGTTTTCATTGTTTCTTCCAGGAGAAATCACCTGGAATATACTTAGCAGTCTGTGACACGGACATTGAGGAACTGCAGAGTGAGGGGTAATGTTAATGAAGGTACCGCCGGCCTTTGAACGAGCAATGGAGGAAAACACAGCCAGCTGGAAGTGCCTGCGCCAGACGTTCAGAGCGTGGCACTACCCAAGCTTCTAGTCACCCAAAACTAGCAAGATGGATGTGAGTCATAGAAGAGTTTTATTGTGAGGGAGTGTGTGTTGAAACTAAATCACATAAGTTTTGACAAAAAGTCCAAGGAGAAATTTTCTTTGGTCCAAGCTACAGGAAAGGAGAAGAGGATAGACAGAGGGAAGGAAAAAAATCCCATACCCTTCTTTACAGGAGCCGCCGTGCTAGCTATTGGAGTATTATCCAGGACAATAAAGTTCAGGCTCTGGATCCAACCCTCAGATGTATTGCTAGTAGGAGCTATGGCAGCCTCTTTTAAATTCAAAGGTTCTTCATTTTATTTTGATGGAGGTTGAACACCTATTTCGGAACCACTCGATTTTTCAAGAAATTAAATTGCTTTTGATTTAAACTTTTCTGAGACTCCTGCTTAAGCACTGTACTCCTCTCCCCTTAGTATTGCTCTGTCTTCAAAAAAAGCAACTTTTTCCTGAAATGGAAATAGCAATGTCTTTTAATTACCCTGCATGTGCAATTGTCTTTAAGAAATCTCTGCTGAATAAGCCTATGAACAAAGCTGGGAGTCCTGTTGTTGCCATGTCGCTGTTGCCATGTAAGGTGGCAAGTTCTAATAATACTTTTTGAAAGCATCTCTATCCATTTATTTTTATTTAAATATGATAATCTTCTGTGACTGGTAGCTTAGTAGTTCTAATTTTGTTCTTAATAACTGTCCAGCAATTGTATATGTATTTATAATTCATTTTGCATGGTGAGACTTCACCTATTTATTATTTGGGAGCATTTTTAATAAAAATGTGGAAAAAGATGTCATGAAGAAAGAGAAGAGTCTTCAGTCTCCATTAAGAATACTAGCTGTACTGTAAGGGGCACACAAGACAGTAGATGTGTACACCTAAAAACACTGATGTAATTTAAATCTGCATTACAACTACTTTGTAGAGCTGTTCTTCAATGTTCTGTGGTACAGCGTTGCTTAGGACACAGCCCAAGCATGCTGGGTCATTCTTACAATTTATAGGTGCTCGGTGTGGTGTGGACAAGGTGGACTTCCATTCCCTGTACTTGAGGATGGTTCAGATTCCCTTTGGCATCAGTAGTCCGGCCAATGCTGCAGCACTGGGGGTTTCAACACAAGAGGGTTAACAGAGAAGACATTATCTTCAAATTCCTGCTTGAGAGTGTGCACGAAGTGCCTTTTAGAAAAGAGAGTCTATACATTGGGAAGCTGGCTGGAAACTGCTTAACCCCAGCTGGCACTGAGATGTTGGTAACAACATTCACCAGTATTGCTTGTTGCACTTTTAGGGACAGAAAGACAGCACAATAATTTTTTAATTGCAGAAAGAAATCTGTTTCTCCTGTGTTTGTCCAAGCTCAGAGAAGATTTGTTAATAACTATACTCTCTTTGCAGGTGATTTAACTGTCCCAGCTTTTCCTTGTTGCTAAAACTATGAAAAGCATGGAAAAGTTGCAAAGACTTTGTGCACAGCTCTTCTGCATACTTGTTTCGGTGTTGTATTCTGTTTTACTGAATGAAGCGGAACTTGTTTACACCCATGGTCCAACCTGCTCATATATCGGACAAGATAAAGCTGTCTGTGGAAGTGGGAGTATGAAGAAATTTGCCTTCAGAAATGATTATGTCTTATTCGTCCTCACCAGTTGAAACATAGAGTACATATGGAGTGAAGATCTCATGGGAAACAGAGAGCATGTGTTGCACAGCTTATCCCTGCAATCCTTCTTCTGCCATTCCTTAGCAATGAATTCAATAGGGCTTGACTACTGATGCCCTACTCAAATATTTTCTCCTGTTGAAAGCTGTGCCCAGCTTTATATCCTTCAAATTAATACCTCAACTGGATACTCTGCTGTTTCTCTCAGACCTTTTGTGATGTCTCCCAGCATATAATGAAAAGTGCATCCATTCTGTAGCTTTCTGCCCTGCCAGGGAGGGCTAATCCTGGGACACGTTCTGCAAATGTCGTATTAACCATTCATTTCACAGAAATGCAGACAGATGGCCTGAGAATGGTTTCAGCAGGGTCCACATTCTGTTTTTTTCTCTGTACCTAAAGTTGCCGTGTTTGTTTTTTCATAGTTTTTCCATATTGCCAGCTCTCAGGGAACAGGATCTACATGGGCATGAGAGTACTACTCTGATCTCTAATTCTCTGCTTTGAGCAACAGTCAAGATTCAAGATGAACTCCTGTCTGCTCAGAAGATGTGTGTCTCTCCTGAGATCATACCTTTCTTATCATTGATGTCTCAAACATTCAAAATTTCTGTTTGGACAATCGGTTGCAACATTTCTATGAAGACAAGTCATTATTAATACAGTCTCTTCTTGAAATCAGCATATGCTTGCTTCTCTATGTGCTTTCAGGAGCTATCTATAGGCTATCATCTACACCGTTTTGCAAGCTACCTGACAAACAGACAAAACCGGTCCTACTAACATTATCTGTGCATATCCAACTATCCTCAAAACAGCAAGTACACATTCAACATCTGCTCAGTCTCAGTGAATCCTAGGTGCCTAAAAATATGCTTGAGTGGAATTACAACTATAAAGTTGTATTATGCCTATCTATCTGTTGTGGTACTTACTGACCGCTCTTGATTTGATAGTAAATCTTTGAATCTAATTATCTTTATTCATTGTCTCCTCAACGATCTAATATACCGGGGTTTTTTTCCCCCCAAGGAGCATTAGGGAACCTGTCTAAACCAAGAATTCTCCACATTTGTGATAGGGGTGAATAAATGAACAGCAAATAATCAGAAGACTCATTTATACATGGTAGATTGGCAAGTGTATGTAAAAGGCCACGTGTCCAAACAGCATTTCAAGGCAGCGTGAAAGTGTTCGAGGGCTGTTTTGGTGCGTGAGCAAGGAAGCATCCAAACCAGGCTCTACAGGCGCTGCAATCTTTTGTCCTTCACCTGACACTACTGTCTCTCAGAGCAACGGTAATTACTCTCTGTTGCTCTTGAGAGCATTACCCAGGGGCTTTTCTTGCTGTTACCTAGTGAATAGAGGCTGAGAAGCAGTGATGTATCTTCTCTATGTACTGTCTCCTCAAGTCTATCAGCATGATCACGAGCCAGTACACCATACGCATGGGAGACAATGTATGGTGACAGTACCAGCTCCTCTTCTGAGGCTGATCCTAGCTTATAGATAAAAAGGGCTGTATCAGCCTCTTTAGTTTGAAATTTGCCATATCAGAGTCAAATAAGCTCCACATTGCCTCTTAAAGACTCAACAATAAATAGCAGCAGAATGTGCTTTGGTGGATGGATTTCTTTCAGCAGGTGACTGCATAAACTAAATCTTGGCAGCAGAACTTCAAGTGAGTGAAGTATTATGGTTGATGGGTTTAAATCTTTCTTCTGCTAATGCTGTGCAGGAAAGACTGTGACTGAAATAGGTATAATTAGTGAACCGTGATTGAATTCTCAGCATCAAGAAGACAACAACTCTTTCACAGTTTCTACTTTGATGTCATCTCTCATCTGTAAAGCTGTTCTACTCAGAACCACTTGAAGGTATTTTTCTTTTGAATTGGCTGCTTTAGACTGTCTTTAGTGCTAGATTATGTGCGTCAGGTTTATCACAAGCTGTCTGGATACAGGATGATTTTTCTTTTCATGGTAAAACATACCAGTCTTCTAAACTCTGTTTCCAGTTTATGATGAAGGTGCTTCTTGGTTGAATCTTCTGTTGCTGGTTTCCAAATACCCAGAATCTGGATCAACAATCTTACAATCTTCTGCGTCGCTATTTTTGTTTTATTTACACTTCACAGTAACAACTTGGGTGATAATGACTTGCTACAGTCACTGTCTCTCTGCTGACAAGAGCAAAGATCTGTCATCATCTTCTATCTAGTAGCGTTTTGCACTTTTGAATCTGCATGTAGTGTATTACCAGCACTTCACAAGTCCTTAGTCTCAAGCACTTGTTATATTTTGGTTTTGTTTTTTTTTTCCTGAAAAAGATACTATTCACCTTATATGTTGTTCCTCCACTTAGAGCTTTTGTTGGTGACTTCCTAGGAATGTCTTCTGAATCGGGGAGCTGGCATTCTGTTCTTTTGATGTAATAATATGCAAAAGATTTTCCCTATAACTGCGCTGCAGAACTGCTGATAACATATGTGGTATTTCACCAGCATGTAAGTTTCTGCCATAACCACACACTGAATATTGAGGAAAACTATCCCATGATTTTATACCTTAAAATAGTATTAGATTGGCACTTGGGTCTTACTAACTTACATTGTGCATGTGCATGCTTGGAAAGGTGCTGACTGGAACCTGCTTATTTTCCAATTCTCTCTACCTTTGCTTCAGAACTATAATGAAAACTGCATGAATTTGTGCATTATGAACAAAAATTCAGCTGCATTATGGAAGTAGAAGCACTAGTAGCAGACATACAGAATGACTGATATTGCGCTATCCAATTTCCATTTCAGCAATCATCCTGGGAAAGCTATTCATGCAGAAAAGTTACCACATATAAAAAAAGGTATAGTAAACCATACAAATACACATCACTGACTCAAATGTTGACACACCCCCCTTAATGCAACCCATCCCAGCTCATGGGTAAAATGACTAGATTCCATAAGTATATATGTGGATTGGAGGTACATAGTTAACAGGACGCACTTCTTGTTTGTCTCTGTATCTGAGAAAAATAATTCACTGATTTTCCACTCTGCATTTTTTAAATAAAGCTTTGACACCTAATCAGTTATTTTCTTTTTAAATATCGTCTTTTGTCTTTGGAGCATTCCATTGTCCCTGTGAAATGCAAGAAGTCTTGCAGATCTAGGAGCTGTGTGAATGAGGGAAATAATTAAATGGGGTCACCATGTTGATGTTTTGTAGCACGACATGGAGCTAACACCCACTTCTTGTTTTTTAAGTACTAAAAAAAAATCCTTAATCTAATTAGTTTCTTTAATCTGATGAGCAAAGATACCTCCTCTTGACTCTATCGCTTTCTTGCGAATGCAACACCTTGAAGATCAGAAGTGTTCAGTGAGGGATTGTATTAGGCTGGCTAATTGAAATAAGTCAAGAGAACCTGGAATCAGTCTGTCTCTCCACTGCAAGCAGTGGTTTGTACTTATGCCTTCTGGTACTGGTGGAAAAGCAGCCCAGGTGAAAATTTCCAAGCCCCTCTGTATCATTTGCTTGCATGTAAAACAAAATATAGTTGTGCAATAGAATCAGTTGACACTGAGTTTGGATAAACTAATACTTTGGCTATGTCATTTAGTAAAATATAAGTAGCTAAACATTGAAATGAGGAGGAAAGAGCTGCCTGTGTGAGGCCACAGAAAACCCTGAAGGCAAACTTGCGTGTTTACACATAATTCTATAAAACCAGCATTAGACATTGCACACCCGCATGAAACGAAGTTTCTGTTTTCATTTTAAGCCTCTGCACTTCAGGAGGGATTGTCACCGGGGGGGAGATGAAATGCGTCTTTTCCTGCCAGGTGTAGCTGCCTTCACCCTCTTCGCTGAGCTCGGACTGCTCCTATAACCTCTCCTCTTCCCCCAACTTTTTTACTCCATGTTTTGTCCTTTTGCTTCTGCTATTCCTTTTCATGGGGCAATTTTGAGGCAGAGGACTGGGGGAAGATGAACTCATGGCTTTCCCTCTCTGCCTGGGGATTCAGGCGTTCTCTCCTTTGCAGTCGACTGACAGCAGGAGAGCGAAGGGATCCATCAAATCGAGGAGATAAGAGGAGCAGACAGGGTGGGAGGGTTAACCCTGGTGTCCCAGGGAGCTCTGCTGTGAGGTTGGGGATTAGGCAAATCAAATGAAAAAAATGGTAAGAGCTTCTTCCCCTGCACTCTATGTGCTTGTGCGACTGGCATAGCTGGTACCTTGGAACAATTCTGTACCATTGTGATAAGCATTTACCAACTCTAGATTTTAGCCACGACTAGAATCTGGATGGCTAAGAGTATGTCTTTTTATTTTTTCTTTTTTTTTTTTTCCTGGCTTGGGGAATTTAACACTTAATCTAAAATTCCGCTGCAAGCATCCAGATTTAATATGAGTTTCCATTATTAATAAGCGTAACTTTTAGTTTTTCCTCTCTTACAGGATGAAATTCACCTCTCCAACAAAAAAACACCAAATCCCAAATTTCTTCACACGTTTGGTGCCAAGAAAATACAGATTGCGGTTAAGAGGCTAGAATGAAGCCTGCGATGCCATCAAAGCACAGAGCTGAGCGCAGCAGCATTACAGTTTGAGATGAAGCTCGTGATTCAAACACGTTATTAACACAAGCGCTTCAAATATACACATCTGCAAAATTCAAAATCTGCAGCTGACCTTCACTCACACAAAGCCCATCCTTCGAACTGATCTGTAGAGGTGTACCATCATAAAGGCCGTGGGACAGGGACAAAGCCCGTCCCTTAGACCTCCAAAGTCAAAAAGTAGGGGAAGTAGCAACATTGAGTGAAAAAAAAAAAAAAATTAATGAAAGCAAATGTTTCCCACCTCTAAGCACCCACTCTCCACCTGTCCCATGCCTGCCCCTGCCTCAGTAGCTGGGGCAGAAAACTCTGCTCGGAGCTGTGGGGGAAGCAGCGCTGAGGTGCCGCCGCAGACAGACACAAGCTCCCTGTTCCTGCGGGAACCACTGCTATGTAGGCGCCTACCCCACCGCGCGCGGGGAGCCGCAAAACCATTGCGACATGGAAGGATGGGTATGAAATAACAGATTCCTCCTGCTGCTCTGGTGGCTGTCACATTTCACACCATACCTCTCTCCTTTTCACAGGCACTCTGGCTGGATTAAATGGATTAAGAACTGGTTGATAAATATGAATGGAGTTGCAAGTTGATGTGGAAAAAGGTTTTCACTGTTTCTTTCTCTATGAATGAATCATGAACGGAAATTTCTTCAAGTGCATTAGAAATTAATTCCTAGAGATTCCTTTTTTCCCCAGCCTGAAAAACTGAAAAGCCAGATTTTGCAAGGGGGGAAAAAAAAAAAAAAGCATTTTAATTTGTCTGAGAATCTATAGCTTCAAACCCTAACTTCTAAGTGCAATATTCACTATATACATTATTCCCATAAAACAACATAACATTATAATCCATTTCAACTAAAAGGATCTACTTACAGCAGAAAACTTCAGATTTGATAGCATGTCTTTGCTGTATCAAATGACTACATCTGATCAAGTCTCCCCAGCGTTGTGCTGCATGCTTTAGATGGTCTAAATCTGAGAGGAATTGATGCGGAGGAATTTTGCTGCAGACTTTTTTTTTTTTTTTTTTTTGCAATACCAGGCTGCTGTCCCAAAGTTTGGAAATGCTGATTTACGTTATTCATAAATTGACAGTAGATCTTACCTATATAGATATGTATATACGCACACACTTATGTATATACATGTGTAAAATTCGGATCTATTTTTAGATTTAAAACACTTTGTAAATTCACACTCGTTTGGATCTAACTCCGTGTTTAGGATGTCCACTCACTGTAAATACTTTTTGATGTGGAATTTGTCCATTTTCCTTACATGGACAGTATACGCCAATCCCTGGCTAGAAATAAAAGTACCGTGGATGTAAGCATGAACTTCTGAAACTCCCTAGCATGTACAAAGAAACTCACACAGAATGAACAAAATCTTGGGAACTTATGGTCTGATTTGCTAAGAAAATGGGGCTTATCACATTGTCCCATATGTGAATCTGTTCAGCTGTTGGTCTGTCGCTACCCCCACGTCTTTCCCCAATAAGTTTTGAACATGTTACCTACTGTCACCCTAATCTGTCAAAAGTCTTAAAGATGGGGAGATAGTGGAAATCAGCAGTGGAGTAAAGGAGCCATCGTTGACTGCCAGATACAGCGAACACTTTGCTTTTCTGTGCCATTTGGCTGCCAAGAGGTAAAGGCTAGCGAGATGAAAGGTAACACACACAAGGGCAAAGTGAGCTTCAAACTTGATCCAACAGCGACAGTTCTTTGAGTGGCAGGGAAAAACAAAGTGCCTGGTGCCTGGGCACAAGAAAGGAAAATGAGCATGGGAGAGCAATGAGATCCCTATGGCACAGAGCACCGAGTCTTACAGGAGGTCAGGAGGTTTTTGGATAATAGGGGGCAGGAGATGAGAGAAGACCCTGGCTTTTTTGCAGGGGAGGAACACAGGAGAGTGGACACAGACCTTTAGAACAATTGGGTTTTGCTATTCCTGGGCTCACAATATTTGTTTGAAAGGTGGTGAGGGGTGAGACTTCCCCCTTTTTAATATCTCTGTCATAGCAGCATCAGTGGCAATGAAATCTGCTCCCAGGTAGTTTAGTCCTGGCTAGAAACCAGCACTTGTGGAAGTTTCACAAGAAATCCTCCTGTGAGATTTCCAGTTGATGCTGTACTGACCTGTACAGATGAGCTGGATTCACCTGTGGGATGGTCTTCTACCCCCTCCGCAGCAGAGTGGTGGAGTAAGGTGGTTTCAGCAGCACAGGCCACTCACATAGCCAGACACCAGCTGTTGGAGGAAGAGGAGTGCCAGCATATAACCTAGCACTGGCAGCCTGAGCTTCCACAGCTGTGCTTGCAGCGTCCTGAGCTTGATAGGTACATGCTTCCTACCAAACCTGCTGGTAATTACCACCTCCCTGCATCAACACATCTGGAAATGGGGGCAGCTGTGCAGCCCGGAGCAGTGTCGGTCAATACACGGTCACGGTATCCAGGCTAAATTACCTAACCAATTCTCTCCTCAGGTTTGCTCAAAATGGTTTTGGTATTAATGTTATACCCAAGGATCAAAACACAGTAAGGGCTAAAGGCATTAGTGGTGAACACGGCCCTCATGCGGTACATGCTGATAAAATGAAAATACTGGGCGGTGAATGCATGCGGAATTGCATCTTGACAAGGGATGCTGTATAGATGTCTCTCTTCCATATGCTGCCACACAGGAGGGAATTCAAAGTGCGCAAGAGCAAGTAAGCTATTTGAAGATTTGGAGTACGACACATCACACAGATCAGCACTTCAGTGAAGAGGCCAGCGAAGGAAGAGCGAGTCAGGATGTGGATTTGTAGCGCATTAGTCACTCTGCAATAAGTCCAGCTTGGACACTCAGTGCTCTCTCCCATTACTGCAAGAAAGGAGAGCTCACCAAGGCAATTCAAGCGTAGCAGCTAATGCCATAGGAGAGTAGTAAACACTTATCCTCGCTTTCTTCCCAGTAACAAGTCTGTGTAGTTATATCCTTAATGTGCTTTAGATAGACTAAGCCACAATGCAATTAGGATGTCCATATGGAGAGTCAGTGCAGCATAGCTAGTACACTGTAAATTCATATCCTCGCTTACTGAGAATTAATTATCTTGTAGACAAGCCATGTGTCAGTGAAATCCGTTTATTACTTTATAGGATATGTGGTCTTCTACGAAGGTTGGCCCAAAAGAAATGGGGGACTGAAACTATGATTGGCAAAGTACATATATTGGTAGGAAATGCAGATTTATGCCAAGTCGGTTGATTCGAAACAATCTGGCTTGGTTTTCAAACCCCCCCGCCATACTCTAATTTGGGTCAAACAAAGACAAACTGGAATGTTTTGTTTTGGTTTTCTATAGGAAAAAATAGACTTTAAAAATGTGAATTGAAATTTTCATAGGGAAATTTTTCAGTTTATGTTTCTTTTGTAAAAATTGCTTCTTCTGTCAAAATACCATTTCTATGGAAATTTTTCATTTGGGTCCACTTAAAAAATTTACTTGTCCAAACTTGTATCTGTTATATGTTCACAGAAGTCAACAAAGTTGAACCAGAATGAATAATCCTCTTATATGACATGCTTTGCAGGAATGACAGCCTTTTGTTCCTCCCTGTAACCAAAATATCACTGGAAGTAAATCTGTGTTGCCATTGCACCTATATAACAAAGACTGTCTTAAGAATTCTTGTGATTTTAAAACTAGGTCAGTTAATTGTCCAAAAATTAATAATAAAAAAGGAATGGGGAATAACTGTTGGAAACAAATCTGTATTTCAAATTTCAGTGAGCCTGCTCTTGATGTAGTCAGGCTTGGTTATAGTTAATAAACCTTTGAGATGGAGATTGGATTGTGTGTCTCGTAACTTCATTCTGTGTGATTTTAGAAGAACATATGCATGTGTCAGGGCACCTCGTTGTTCCTCTGATGATTTATCATATCTTTGTGGGATGGTTTTGTTTCCCACTATGAAATGCAAATTTAGCTTGCAGTGCTCCTGCTGTCTGTATAAAGGTTAAAAAGATATATAGATATACATTTAATGCTATTCTTGCTACTTTTAGAACTGGCTTTGAGTGATGATTCTAGCACAATAAAGATTTTTCACTGTACATTTTCTGATTTTAGTTGGGGTTTTCTTAATTACCTTTTCTGAAACTTTGCAGTTCGCATTATATAAGCACAGCACAGCTGCTGACAGACCAACTCACAGCACACGATCGGTGCCAAGAAATTGTGGTTTACTGTCACGAATATTCAGGCGTTGCTCTAAGGTGTCCTGAGGGGAAGACTGCAAATACACTGCCCCCGGAAATAGTAATATCCCCATGTGTATTCAGGGTTGTGGGCACTGTTGACATCAAAAGGTTTATAATCCTCGTCTGAGTAATCGGCTGAACTGTTGAAAGTACCTCAAGCATTTGGTGCCTCAGCATAACTCACGTATGATGGGACAGGTGGCTTTGTTACCCTTTGAGCCTCTCCCACTACTCACGCTTCACCCATGCGGGTCACTGAATGAAGCACCATCCCCAGAATCTCTGTAGAGATATGATTGTGCATCTACTTAAGGTTCACCTCGGCTCTTAAGCAGCTGGACATTAAATACACATATGACTTTAACCAAGCATCTAGGCCTAGCCTTCTTCACTGATGGTGTTTCCCAAATGCTAACCCTTTGCTTCACTGAAAAGAAGCGCAGTTTGCAATAAAATGTGCAGCTCTCCCTGGTGTTCATTATATTTTCTCATGCAAGAAATGGACCATATAGTAGTGCTGACATTCGTATCATCAATGCTAAGATCTCACTGAGATCAGAGAGACACACCATAATTTTCATGGTTGTTACAAAAAGTGGAAGTGAAATTCTGAGTATTGACCACCTAGATAAAAAATAGGTTTCTACATATACAGCCATCCTGTGGCTGGACCTGAGCACAGATTCTTTGTGTATCCGCTGGTCATATATGTTCCATTTGTTTCCGTTCTTTTCCTTGCAGGCTCTGTGCCATTGAATGGGGATTTCTTCTTTTGGTTGGTTTCCATTGCTCCAGAGTGGGTTTCACACCAGTCTTGCACTTTGCCTTCTTGACAGATAAAGGCAAAAACTGCTTACCACTTTCATTCTCTTACAAGATGTCTACTGGTAGCTAGCATTAATTATGAATCTCTTCTTTTAGGTCTTTTTTTCCCTCTGACTCATTTTAACACTTGCCAAATTCAAGTTCTGGTTCTCCCCAAAATCTTGAGAATGCAGATAAAATTTCCTTTCTCCTAAACCGTAATCCTTTGCTTTGTAACTTGTTATTAAAATAATATACACCGCAACATAAGCTAGGAGGGAAAGTACGTTTTCTGAGAGTGGCTTGACTTGCTGTTATCTCAGTCTGGCATTAGAAGTGCTGAACTTGAGTTTAAAATCTTGTCCTAGCTTGCTATTATGCCTGTGACAGTCACTTTAGATAGCCATTTAAAAATCAGAGGCCTAAAATTGTTAACCTACTAGCATAACTAATATCAAAGGAAATTCAGCCCAAAACCTTATTTTCAGCAGTTCTTAAGACTTGCACCTACCAACTGCATATTTGGCCCAGCTCTTAGTGGGCCTCAGTCCACCTGCACTAGGAGGCAACTAGGATGCAATTAGGATTGCAATCAAGCAAACTTGTTATCTGAGAAAAGGCAGATAGGACAAAAAAATGACCTTAAAGCTACCTACCAGCTGATCCCAGCAGTTGGAGCCACAGTCCTCTGATGAGAGTTTAGGCTGTGCTGTTTGACTTTGTGCTGGAGCAGAGGGGAGGAGGGGAAATACTCACACAGTCGGGCATTAATCTCAGCTGGGGAGCAGAAAGAGGCAGCCAGGTGCAATATATTGGTCACAAGAGTTTCCCTGTGATGCTGCTGGTGCTCTCCTGGGAAGGCCAGGCCACCGCCTGGTGGGTTTCTGAGCAGAGAGTCCCTTGGGAGACAATCAGAGCAGTTCGGGTGGTCAGAAAATTCAAGTTCTCATTTGGACAGAAGCCTGTCCTAATTAACGGCGTGAACACAGCCTGAGTTAGTTTGCAGCAGCGTTCTGTTTGATGCAGGGCTTCAGTCCCTGACTTCTACCTAGGCTTGCCGTATTGCTTGCAATCAGGGCTTCCTGAGTGAGAATGTTGTGTACTGAGGCTGGGTTTTAGCTCTTGTGCCAAGGTGCGGCAAAGACGTGCTGAAGAATGAAATCTGGATTCCACGGGAACTGCAAAAAAAAAAAACAACCCTCATCTTTTAAAATGATCATTTAGCCATTCTTAAAGATTAAGCTCAGATAAGACAAATATATCCATTTAATTTGCATGACGGCAGTATTTTGCCTCCAGTGAAACCAGGTCAGCAGGAACAGCTTAAATGGAGGGGAGTTTGCATGCCTGATGCAAAGAAGCATGTTTGTTGCTTTTTCTCATGGCACTGTAAATATTTTTTCAGAGAATAAACTTGTGTATTCATTAGCACCACGGCCCTTTCCACACGGGGTGCTCCTTGGAAAAGTACCAAGCGAGCATGACTATTAATTCCGATCAATATGTGACTCTGATGGAGAACGTGAAGCATACCTAACCCAGCTAACTATGCCCCTGATAAATGTCGTGAGAGCAGTGTGTCACCCGTGCCTTGCCTTTCTTTATTTCCATTATCCATCAGGACAGGCCATGAGGGAATGCCTGGGAACTGTGTCGTTCTCTGCAATAAGCCACAATGCTAATGAGGCATAACAAATTGAGGAAGTATCATGTATAATCCTGATCCCTCATTGACACTATTACCAGTATAGATTTCAATTCACCATTTGTTACATTCTTAATACAGACAAAGTGGGAGGGTGTACAAGAATTACTCCTTCAGTCATTGCATTTTTTAAACAGTTGTCATCCTCCAAGACAAAACTCTCTGGTAATACCCTCTGTTTTTGCTACTGCTGTTTCTCAGCAGGATTTGCTGCTTGTTCTTGTAGGGGGTCAGCCAGACTTTGTCTTTCTCACAGTTTCAGTTTCCTACTGGGATTAAGGGTCTAGCATATTTCTGCAACAAATCAACTGAACCCAAGATAAACAAACCCACTGAACAACATGGCTCTGGTACGCGCCTGCGTTTTAGGAGTCAGCTGCAAAGTTTGTTTTTTGTAAGGTGTTCTAGAGGGAAACCAAGGCAAACGTATGATTTTTAATGAATTCTTATCAAAATGATGGCATATTTTGTAGTTTGTTGGGTTGGGTTTTTTTTACTATTTGTACTGTTTCTACATACGTGTTGTTTTCACTCAAGTACTCTGTGATTCTTCTCAGAAATGGTATTCTGCATTACTCTGAAGAATGCCAGGGTGTCCTGCAGACAATGAATACTTATTCACGCATACGTCACGCATATTTATGACAGAAAACAGTAACGATTTATCTACAGAGAGAAAGCCCCAGATATTGGGGCACGCTATTGGTTTTCACACCTCCCTCTTTTTACCCCAGCAGCTCAGCCTTGTCTCCTCCCCACTGCACAACCATTGTCTCCCCGGGGCTTTCCCGGCCTCTCGCTTTTCCTACAGGCTCCTGTTTCCTCCTTTTGGGTGCTCTTCTGCCTCTTATCACCAAGGCAGAGGGAACTAGGGAGGTAGGCTGACAGCTCACCCAAGCAAACCATACCCCTTGATCAGCATTACTCAAGTCTGGGGGACCAAGACTGCTGGCTGCCAAGAAACCTATTTCTGTCCCACCAATACTATATAGTAACTGAACCCAAGTGCAACGATGTACACTGCTCTCAGACAAAGTGGTACTTCATTGACAGTAGAATAACCTGCAAACCAATGCCCCCAACCAAAAGATTAATCTCTGGTTTAGACCTTCACAAAAAGGCATTCACACCAGTGTGACACTGATAATCATCTGGGTCAGAGTTTGGCACCTATACACATTTTAAGGGACACGTTTTAACTGCTGCTTAATCAATAAATGAAGAACTTTGAAAAGTGGAGTAGAAATGTTTCCATAGTAGTGAATGCATTTTAAACGGAGAAGAGGGTGAGACTTTCACAGAGATATGAGAAAATAGAAGACTGATAACAGAAATAAGGTATTTGACAATGAAGTATAAAGTTATTATTACCACTTGATTAGGAAGATTTTTATTAGTCACCTCTGATTGCTCCTCATAAATAGTGAGACCATCTAATACACCTATAACAATGGCCACTACACATGACTATTGTGATAGTCATAATAAATGTGCTATGTAAGAGAAAGAGCGCTTGAATCTCTTTATAAAACCAGACCTGATTAGGAACTGTACTCCAGATGTGCTTGTGTTAAACTGTGTATAACTTTCTGGCCATATATTCGTTGTGCTGAGCGCTTGTGGCTTTGGGGTGAAGAATTAGTTCCTGTTCCATTCAGTATTTTATTTTCTGGACAAATGCGCTGGTTTGAGAGAAAAGGTATTAACTTTGGCTCAGATATGACTATTTCCATAGAAATGTACTGCATTTGAAAGGTCCTTGATTTAAGTTCTTGACATGCTTTCAAATGATCAAGTGTCACAAAAAGTGGCAACTTTTGATCTCATTAATGAGCTAACTGAACGATAGTTTAAATGTAGCATAGCATTTTCATGATTTAAATTTTTATCAGGCTGTTTTAAATTGAAAGGCTGATTAATTTTAATAGGATTTCTATCATAAATGGGAAAACTGTCCAAATTTTGTAACCAATACATTTTTCACTTGAAGCACTCTAAAGTAAAAAGCTACTTAATCGGGTGACTCAAGCCAATATAGGGCAGGTCTACACTACTAGTTGCTGTCTCATTCATAGGTCTCTCTTAAATTCATTTCCAAATGTTTATGGACAACCAGAGATGTTCAACATAAGATGGCAGCTCTCTGGGTAAATTCACACGACTTTATTAGTCATATTAGCTATAAATTACAGCTAATTTGAAGTCCTGTTTGAAAAACTCTGTCACAAAATGTGTCAGACTTTACATTAAAAAAAAAAAGTCTCTTGTAGACTGATAATACTGAATTTAACCAAAAAATGTCTACTGCTGTAGAAGCAGAAAGACAACTGCTCATTTGACCCAAACTTATGACTCGGATGACAGCTTTCGACAGCTGACTGTAGAGATCTGAAGAATCTGCAGAGTTTTTAGACTTGATTTTTTACAAAAAGATGGGTTTCTAACGGGTGTGCTCAGGCAAATATAATTTTGACCCAAGAAATGTAAAGGATTGAAGCAAAAATGGAAATCTAGCTGCTGGACTTGTAGCACAAATGATTCTTTGGAAGACAATGAAATACTACATATTGCCTGGGTTTCCACTTGTTTCTATTTACTTATTGGTGATTCTTGCTGCTNATTTTAGTGTTTTCTTTTATCCTGAAAAATAACTGCAAATTCACTCGGTTTAGTATGATTCAATAATCATGTACCTACATGAAATACAAGGATATTTTCTAAATAGAAAAGAATGGGGTTTGTGTTATGTTGTGTCCTGCATTCAGATAACAACAGAAAATTAATAACAAAACATGAAAGGAAGGTAATAGATATCTAATATGCTTTGTTTTGTAAGATTATGCAGTCGTTAGTTAGCTTTTTAAAATTATTTTATTACTGACATCCTGTAGCAATAAATGATCAAATCTATTACACATAATTAACTATCATTTATTATTGTATCCACTGTTTGTAATTCAACAGATAATTTCCTATTCATTATATACTATGTTAGACATTCAGCAAGCCCTAAATCTGCATAGTAGTGTCAGTATGTAAATACAGTTACACCATGAAGATAAGCTAAGTAGACTGGAAACCAAAAAACCCTAAGTTTCTTCAATTTGTGGTTGAGTTTACGTTACACTCAAGATCAAGCCTCATAAATTGTGTGCCTCGGTTTCCTCATCTGTGTTCTGGTAGTAACAAAGCCTGCCTTTCTGAAGTGTTTTGATAGTCTTGGATGAAAGGCTCTAAGTACAAAGTATTATCGGTTATAGCTGTGGCTTTGCTAAATCTTTGCTAGTTAATAATGCAGTGTGAGTTGCTGAAAATTGAGAAAATTTGCTTGCAAATAACAAAGGATGTCTGCTCCAGCAGCCTTACCTCTCCTCATCTCCTTTTTTGTCATTGTAATGGTAGCTATGAATATGCATCTTTGTTGCATTAGAGCAAGAGGCAGTTATTTGCCCCTTCTGAAAAAGCACCAGATTATACTTCAAAGTTAACTGAAGATGGCATATTTATTTTCCTTTATGTTTTTCTTTTTTAAAATTAGTTTGGGAAAACTGTGAGATCGAACATAAACTCACAAGGTCTGTGGACATGAAATTCAATGGGAGGGCAATACAAATAAAACCAGAGCAGCCAGAAGTTCTCTCCCCAAAACTGGAGCTTCACGTTGATGTTCCAGCGTTTTAGCTATTTTAAACATGGATTTCTACAGCCAAGTCAAAGAAAAAGATAATCAAAATGGTAAATAGTAAAGAGAAGACCAAATCACTGAAGCCTACTCTATGTACAGAGATACGCTAGTTGAAAGCTAGTACCATGTCAAAAATAGTTTCTAAGCGGTGCTGTGACACACACCAAATCACAGAATGGGGGTTGGAATGGACAGCTGGAGGTCATCTGGTCCAACCACCCTGCTCCAGCAGGGCCACCAAAAGCCAGTCGCCCAGGACCGTGTCCAGGTAGCTTTTGCGTATGTCTAAGGGTGGAGACTCCATGACCTCTCTGGACAAACTGTTCCTGTGCTCAGTCACCCACACAGTAAAAGAGTTTCCTAATGTTCAGACAGAACCTCCTGTGCATCTCAAAATTCATAGGTTTGTTAAATCCAAGCAGTTTCCAACTGAATGTTAACACCTCGTTACTCAATTTTCCCTCTCTCTTAATTTTATTTATGTGTAAAGATCCTCTGTGAAAACAGGGATCTGATTTCATTGCAGCTACTAGCAACTTGAGTAATGATTTGATTACTTAATGGGGAAACATATCACCCATTATTTAACCAGAAATAGTTTCCATATTGTGACTCATTTGCGTATCCATTTAGGTAAAGCTTCTAATAGCGATGCAGCTCTCACTCTCCACTCTCCACTTACCCCTCAGACTGTACACATCTGAAATCTTTTTCCTGGTTTGCAAGTGAAAGGCCGGTCCTGCCTACCTGTATCTTTTTTCTTGGTTGGGAGACAAACAATGAAATATTCTTTTTAAAAGATTTTTGCAGTTTTGTAGATGGGTGGGGAGTTAAGCTGGCACAGCACCCTCAGCACTCACCTGCCATACATGGAGCAGGTACTCGGTGACTCGGGACAGCTGGTCATAGCCAGGTGAAAGGCTTTTTGAGTTATTTCTCCATGCAAACCAAGAAAAAACAGCCTTCAAATATTCAGAAGCCATGGCTGTCAACTCCCTGTTGTGGTTCTCATGGTGCCCAGCACTCAAGCACTTAGCACTCCAGCGAAAGAAACCCGTAACGTCTCACCCCAAATGTGCAACACCTGAGGGGGGAAAAGTATCATCTCCAGTCCATGAGGCAATTTTCTCCTACTCTGAAACATGAAGCGTGATTACCTTTGCTCTGGTTTGGTGCTCTAAATTGGGCAGGAGTCCTATAAAAGTGAGGCATCCTTTATCCTTTCTGAAGTCTTTAAGCAGATTTACAGGGTGATGTGTGAAGAGTTAGCTGCACAACTAGCATTAACATTAATGAGAGGTTTGGGTGTAACTTCAGTGCGGCAGGTAGAAAATGTTTCTCATTTCAACTTTTCACTTAAAGTATGTTTCTATATTATTTGGCTAAAGGAAGTATGTACTATGAGTCAATCACAAATATTTGAAGGAAGCACAACACACGTAACTAAGTTAAGGCTGGCAAATAAATATTTTTTACCTGTTTCTAAGGCATACTAGGACCAATTCACTCCAATACGTGAAGGGAAAGGGGATGAAAGTCAGTGCAGAGACCTTTACAGTCTATGTTTACGTTGTCAATTCTTCTGTTGTTCTCGTATTCTCAAAATAATGCATCTCAAAACACTTTGAAATTTTTCTTTTTTTTGTCGGTACCTTCATAACATGGCTTTTTAAATAGCTGGCCAGCTTCAGCCCAGGCTTTCCTTTAAGTCTTGGGAAAAAAAAGTTTGGCATAAGAATGTGAATGATTTAAAAATGAGATGCTTTCATCTCTTGAAACATTTCAAATGTGTTGAAAAATACATTGCAATGCTAAAAAAAAAATGAAGACTTTAGAATAGGTTCATTTTCTTTGTGCTTGAATTACTCTGCAAAACTTGTTGAGACCTAAAACTCCTTAAAGTATTTGCATTGTAATTTCTTGCTTATATAATTTCAGGAGAAATCACATTTTCACTTAAAATGTGTCAACTAACCATTTATTTCTATTTTTTGACAGAAAGACCTAGAGCAGGTAGCAAGTAGAATAAAAATATCTTGCAAACATGTCAGTCTGCTTTTCTTCTTATTTAAACATGAAATTTTCACCAAGAACGTGTCAAAATGTCCCATTCAACATCACTGTCCAGCTCCAGCTGTATTTTAAACAATAAACTCAATGATGTTATCCTGAGATTTTGAACTTTCCTTCTCTTCTTTAATCTCTGTTTTCTGAGTTTTTCCTGTTCTCACACACAGATTGCAGCATCAGTCATTCTTTTCTTTGTACTGCTTTTGTCTTGGAACATACATCTATTATTTTAATTTTTTTTTCTATAAACTATATACATATATATACACATACACACATGCCCCCTTAGCTACCGCTTTGAGATGGCACTTGTCTTTTCCCGAGATGTCAAAAGTGAAATACATTAGTGAAGGGGGCTCCTGAAAGCAGTTGGTTAATAACCACAGCAGACGGGAATTTGGAAAATCGAGATTTTTGGTGGCTTCAGTTCAGACTCTGAACTTACTATTGGAGCAGTTCTGGCATGTTTTGATTTTGCTTTGTGTCCTTAAATGTGCAGGAGTAAGGGTGGCAGGGATGGGCTCCTGAGGTGCAGTACAACAAAGGGTAGGCGCTTAAGAGATCAGAGACACGATAGCTTGAGGAAAGGACTGATGACATTTTGCCAGTTTGATCTTAATACCTGGCACATCTGTGGCATCACCAAACAGCCTATGATTTAGCTGAAACATCATAAAGATATTCAGTGTCATAAAAGTAACATTTTATTTAACCTTCCTGTAACAACTTTAAGAACAGTAATCTGTTAGAGTAGGCTGCATGTCTGGCACATGATAGTGGATAAGAATGAGTAATCAAATCTTAAATATGTATTTGTGGCAATATTGCCTCAAAGTTTTTGCAAATATTGCTAAAAAGTGTGTGATGGGCAGAAATAAAAAGTGCTAAAGCAAGCAAAATAAAATTTCATTGTCCTTAACTGGAGGCTGAAAGAATAGTTTCCTGGTACATCAACAGGCTTTTTATTTGTTGCTTTATGTCACTGTATGCCGATCCCACGATGGCTTTCACCCTCTCCCCTGCCACAAGCAATGGAGATAAACGATATATCTCCACAAAGAAAAACATTCTCAGCTGGTTCCTGGTCTCTTCTAATTTTTGTCCTTCATGACTCCAATTATGGACCTCGGTCCGGCGTCCGGCATACTTTGTGCCTGAGAACAGCACCCAGGCGAAGGCACATGGCACATCTTGATGCTTTAAAAGGGCAGGCTGTGGCATCGGGGCTTGGGAGTCTCGCCACCAGCCGTTCCCACCCGAGCTGCCTCAGAAAGGGAAGAGGCATTTCGCAAGCCTTGCCAGGTCTCGCTGGGATACGTGCCACGTCCTGCTCGCTCGGCTTTAGACCAGCTCATCTGGAGAGGTTCGTGTTAATGGTATGGGGGCAAACGCAAGCAAAACCAAAGCCCCAGTACCTCAAATCTAAAGAAAAACTGATTCCACAATAATTAGTACATAGAAGGTTTACATAGGCTTCGTGTGTATTTGATATTTTTATCTGCAAAGTAGGAAGGAGCAAATGATGACTATGCCTCACTTCTGTGAGTGCAGAAGCCCTGAGAAAATGAAGAACCCCAAGAGAGGACTTTTTATCCTGCTGAAATCCTCACTGCTCTGTGGGATCTATATGTTACTGGCAGCTTTACTAAACTTCTTCCTGGGCTCTGTATTGCCCAGATATTTCTCAGTGCTGTTTACTGCAGTTAACTCAGACATCCTCTCCCCAGCCTCATCCGTACAGGTCTCCCAAATCTTGAATCCTCAAGAAGAAACCTCCTGGCAGCGACATGGGTACACACCAATACACCCTGACCTGGGGGTACCTTTCATGGGTGAAAGTCTCTGTGCTGGGCACGCACTGGTCAGCCGGTGCTCAGGTACACTCGTGGCTGCTGAAGTTACATTCGCTAATTTGCAGTCCCTTTATATTTAGAGGAAGGAAGCACAAGCCAAAGAATAACAAAACGTGTATGAAGTAGCACTGTGCTTTAGTAGAATTCATGATGAGAACTGTGTGACTTCTGAGCTATTTATTTTTGTTGCTTTAACCACAGTGTTCCTGTTCTTGTTTTTATTTATTTCCAAACAAAATGAAACAAAGTCCTCAGTTTGTAACTGACAGACATGCCGGTCACAAGGTCCTTCAATTCTTGCAGCCACTGGGCGCACTACACAGGAAACTATGCAGTGAATGCCAAGTAGATGTACACATAGATACATGTAAGAAATACCTCTATGTGTTTTAAACATCTTTCTGAAAGTGCCTTATCTTTGCTCATGTAGAGCAGAAGTGAGCAGAGGCCCTGTGCCTCCATCAGTCCAGTTCCACACTAATACCACTGTGCACACAACATACACTGCTTCTCAATACAGCCCACTCCTCTCTGAAGTTGCCGTCCATACTCTTCTGTGCTCAAAATAATAATCAGTGTGTCATTCAGGCTGGGGCTGACAGTTCAGGAGAGAAGATAACCATCAATTTCCGTACCTCTCAGTTTCTCTCACAAGTAACATTTGTTAAGCAGGCCGTAGGACAGGCATCAACTGTGCTCCTTCTTCCTTCTCTTGTGCACGCCTTTCCAAGCATATTTTGGTCTGTGTTGCCTTAAAGAAATATAAAATGATCATCTGAAATCCTGCCAAAGTCTGTTGCTGTGCTGAACCTTGGCAATCACGTAAAAGAGTACATTGGTGTTTACTGTCCTCCTAACAAAGCTGTTGGTCTCTCCACATAATCCCAGCCCAACTTGCAAGAAAGTCAGTGGGTTGGGACTGACAACGTGTGCATGATGATGGAAAGTGAACATAATCAGTAGATGTGCCAGGGGAGGGGTTTCCAGGAGAGACAGTGAATTATCATTGCCATTGTAGAAGGCATTGGTGAGACTCCATCAGGCATACAGAACACATCTTTCGGCCATCAAAGTCTGCAAAGATGAAGTAAAGTCCGAGCAAAGAAAGACTGCCAGGAATATGAGGGAAATGAAGAGCGCATCACATGAACACAGACTAAGATCTTGATTCTTTTTGCATTGCAAAATAATACTGTAAGGGTGATGACTCCTTCCTGCCTACATCTGAGGATAAACACTAGGAGGGAGAAGAGCTCATTAGGTAAATGATAAAACTAATACAGTAAAAACTTACTATAGTCTGGCCTGAATAATTTTGGGCTGAAAATGAGAAAAGATTAATAACTCTCAGAGCAGTGAGACCAGATGTGGTTTTGAAACAGTTCATAGAAAACAATTGCCTGCTCTGCCAGGGAAACCTGTTCATTGAGTCTGAGGATCCTTAGCCTTTGTCCCTTTGTTACTTACGTACTTTGTAATAATGGTGAGAGAACCAAGATGAAACAATTACGTAGAAGTAAAAGTGCTGCATTTTTTATGTGTAAATATGCCTCAGTATCCATTCTGACATTCATAAAGAAAAGGCAAAATAATTTCATGATTTTGAAGGGCACAGGAGCAATAAGATCACCTGACTTTACCAAGTTTTCATCCAATTACTCTTGTATAGTGCTCGATAACGTGTGTTTGGCTAAAGCATGCTATCTGCTTTTTACCTGGGGTGAAGACGGGGGACCAGCTCTTGCACTATCTGACACCAACTGGCTTGCATGAGGTTGTTCTTAACTTGTCCCGTCTTTTTCAGCACTTTGGATTAGGTCTGTAGAGGTCTAAGAATCACTGCTTGATCTGCTGTACAAATGTATCCCATTCTTCAAGGTGATGACTGGATTTCTCAATGGCATAAAACCATACATAACCTGAAACATGATGTTTTGCATGTGCTTTTAATAAAAGCCAAGCTGTTTATGGTTGTGCAAGGCTGGCCCGTGTGACTATCTCTACTGAGGAGCTTATAAACTCCAGTGATGAAGAAAATGTGTTGTTGGCTACAGCAAAGCCTGGTATTTTGGTTTCTTGCCTAGATTCTGCATGGAGTCAGTATGTGCCCTCTAGCATGCAAAGTTACTTGCCAGGTAAGTTCATCTTCATGTCTGTGAAATGGATTTGTATTTATCTGCCTCATATTCTCTTTCAATACAAAGTCATTAATACCTGTTAAGGAATTTGCACTACAGCAAAAAGAGATACATACACTTGTGATAACGGGGAAGAAACCCTATAATGGGCTAGGTTTATATTTTAATCAGAAGAAATCCAAAAGAACAATGGTGAATCAAGCCACTTTTTAAATTTACTATTAACATACTAATTTAACTAAGACTAGAATTTGCCCCAGTGTCAGAATCTAGAATATTAATAAATAATGACATAAATAGCAACCACAGAATTAAGCAATTAATGAGTTCTTTTTACCACATGAAAGGCCCTGATACAGACCCTTTAGCTCTTGCTAATGAGAAAACCAGACAGTTTCTCCCACAGGCAGTCTGTCAGCTTTCTTCAGGCGTTTCATGAATTTTGGTCAGAGAGCCCATGATACACAGTAGGTGCGCAGCATGGCAGATACTCTCCTCAGTGCAGAAGGGTGCCTAGAGCCAGACTGAGGCTGGCCAGCAGTCCAAAACTTTGCTTCGTGCTTTATCAAACTTAGGTAAAAAGGGCAACCTTGCAGTGTGTTCAGTAACGTAATTATTTGCTCCTTTCAGTTATTTTATATGATCTTTTCTTTCTTTTCCACATAAATCCACTTTATGAGAACAGACGTGAGCAGAAGAAAGCCAATTATTTGACAATTTAAAAGGTGGGGGGGAGTTAAAACAGTCGCTAAACAATAATGAAACTAATGTTGAATGGCATGCAATTAATATTTATAACATGCAGCAATATTAACAGCAGAATTAACTTATTTTTGTACGTCTGACAGCTCTCTGGTTGATTAAGAATTGCATGATGATATTTTGCGTATTTCCCATGCAAATACAGTATTATTTGCAGAATTATTTTTATCCTTAATTGAAGTTTTGTTTTGAAATCAGTGTTTTCTGCTGTACTAAAGCTCTGTAAGTGATCTTATTAGGGACTTGATTTTTTTTCTGTCACCTTATCATGCAAATCTACATTTTATATGCTATATATCGGCAGGGTCCTCTGCAGCATAGCATGAACCTCAAAAATATAAGAACTCTTGCTCAGAGATTGGTGGGAAGACTTCCTGTAACAGTAGCCACAGTAGTAACATAACAGTGCTTCTGAGCTCCATCAAGGGTGGAAATCTTGTTTGTACTATGACACTTCAGAAATACAAAAGGAAGGTTGTCCTTGCTTCATAAAATTGGAACACAGATCCTTCTGCTTTTACAATGCCAATATGAGAATAGTTTTGGTGAAACCACTCAAGATCCCTTGACTACATGACAAAAATTGTTCAATTCATACCATTTTTCAACAATACTTTGATCTTTACCAGTGCACCTGCTTGTCTATTTTTACCTGGCAGTAGCTAGCATTTTCAAAAGTATCTGTCTGATTCCCATTGCTGTTAAAGCTCCCAAGTTATTTAGATGAAAACTAACATATCATGTATGCCTAAAAGTGCAAATAACTGTCTAGTCAGATTTATGGAAAGAAGCAGGCCAGGAGATGCCTAACTTCCACTGAAAATCACAGGAACTGGTGTTTAGCATTTTTTCCATTAGACATCTATTGTGTCTTTACGCAGCTAAGAACTCTTCTAAACCTGGGTTTAAGCAGCTTTTTAAAAGGATGAAAAAACGGAAAATGAAGTAAGAGCTTGGACCACTCACCTTAGCTCCTCGTAATTTACGTGGTGTGTAGTGAGCATCCCACAACACAATAGGGTCTCCAGCAAAATACATGCAAAACCAGTAGCTTGACACCCACAGTATGATGAATGTTCAAGCAATACAGCTTGATGCTGTAAGGCTGGGTTGCCCAAGTACAACCAGCCTTTCTGTACTACTGTCTGTCAGTACAATGTTGCACATTTCACTTCCTACAGGGAATAATTTTTTGGTCAGACTTACTTGACCTACTTCTGGTTTCAGTTTCAAAACCATGTAGGGATTTGATTGAGTTATTCGGTTAGGACAATGGTGGCCAAAACATAAATGAAATGTGGTTATAATGGCAAGAACAACTAAGAAAAATAACTTACTCCATCCAAAATATAATGTCAGAGGAGGTGTGGAAGCCCCCATGACATGAGTAATTTTGAATTTCCTTGGCAAAGACACTAGGCAAAAGACAGGTTCAATCCTGTACTGATTCAGTATGATACCATAATAAACTTTCCTTTCTCCCACACTAGTGATTCTGTGCTAAAGTTCTGCACTGGGACATGTTTCTCTGCACTGCTCTAAGACAGAAAAAAGGACAAAAGCGGAAAGAAACAGAGTGAATGGAGAAGGAATGGTTTTGCTGGTGGTTTTAACTCTTTTCCACTCTCACAATTTTTTCACTTGCAGTCCTGCCCTGCTTTCAACAAGAAGGAAAGAAACAATGAATGTGGCAGTGAGAATTTATCCCCTTCTCTAATTCCTTCCATTCCTCTTTGGAGGACATTCAGGTGCCAGGCTGTAAAAAAAAAAGCATCTTCCAGTTGCCACTTTTTCATGCACTCCAGAGACAGCCAGGATGACAAGCTTTGGATCTACATCTGCGTCTTCTTCTTCCGAGTCATTTACATGATTTTAAATACTGTAGAAACAATACCTATCAAGTTATTCAGAACACTCTATTAAGGAATAATAATCAGATTTTATGCAAATCACAGAAAAAAAGCTCTAAGAGGGGAAAAAAGAAAATGGCTCAGCTTACCCTAGCAGAGAAGTATAAACTTGAAAGAGCTGAATTCATGCCTTGTTCTGTCACAAACTTTATGACATTGGACAGACCATAGCCTCTCTCTGTCTTGGCTCCCAAACTGCAGGATAGGAATACTAGGGACATTTTCCTTCTTGACTGCAGTGGGCTGGGTTAAGGGAAACCTTATGAGTCTTCTGAAAAGTCATAAACGTTTTCTGCAGAACAAAAAAGAACTTCATGAGTAAAAAACGTACTCAAAATTGTGGGGCAATCGGAGACTACTGTAATGACAATATGTAAGTACCAAATTAAATAATTGGTCTAGACTGTAACAGTCTTAGCTGTAAAGTCTATTAAAACACATCTGAAAATACGATATGCACATTCTTTACTTGGACTAAGTGTAACATTACCTTATACTAACAATATGGACAAAGTGGCTTGCTTGTATGCCTATCCACATGTAATTGAACAGCTTAAGTGAACAGCTCCTCTGTACCTAACAGCTTAAATTTTCTATATGTATAAATAAATTTTAAAAATTATTTTCTTCTGACAGTTGTGGCTACTCTTCTTCCCTAAAAAAAAAATAATACATTAAGCTGAACAGTAGCAAAAAATCTGGAGGTCAAATGTTGCTTTCAGCAATACGTGGGACACTTTAGACAGTATTCTCAAAGGAGGCAAGAGACCAGGCTGTCCACAAACGCAGCAGGAGAACGTAGCTGGATACAACACACCTTTCTGCTTTTTTCCCAGTATCAACAGACCAGCTACACCAGGAGTTGCTCTGGGGATGCCGCGCAGGCCAGGCAGCAGGCAGTAACACACATTCCCAACTCACGACCTGGACCCCTGCCCTGGAGTGAGGCATGCACGCTGGCCCGCTCGTCCAAAAAAAGGGCCAGGGGAGACCATGTTAATAGAGTGAAGGAGGAGGAAGGTTATCTGTCTTTAGCGGTTAGACTGAGAAAAAGAGAGAAGCCAGGGCAGCTGCCTACAGCCCCTTGCCTGTAGATTTGAGGGACTCGTGTCTCTGCAGGCAAAGAGTGAGCTCTGACTACCAGGCTGAAGGATATTTCGGAATGAGAAAAACTCAGCAGCTCCATCTTGCTGAAGTTGTCCTACTGTTCCCTGTAACTGAAGATCCATGGGGTCACACAGTAAGAGAGGAACGGAACGATTTCAACCCTCTAGACAATCAGACAGCAGCTTCTGGATTGCAGCCCCTACTCCAATGACTGTATAAGAGTTTCTCCAATATTAATTTATTTAATATTGATTAAAGAACTGTTCCTGGGAGCAGGACTTGTTCCTTCCAACCAAACGTCCTAACCTTTAGGCTATATTCTCATATATACTCTTATTCTTTTTGATAGATATATAAAATATATGTATAGTATGATGCTTATTCAGAGGCATTCTCTCTTTCCCAGTTATTTTTATTTTTATTATTCCCTGACTAGTTTTAAACTGCCCACAGATGTGCCCCAGTAATAAGTCAGGACCTCTCCTCAGAAGTGGGAGCAAATCCCTTAAGAATAAGAACAAAAATGAAAATAAGTTTCCCACACCATGACTGAGTGCTGTAGCTCCTAACCCAGGGAGTGGAATAGGAAGGGGGAAGGCATCTTCTTTTCTGGCATTTGATGAGACAACCACCTCCATGGCTGCGCTCTGCACCCAGCTTGCCCCTCTGCTGCTTGCTGGGAACACCTACCTGCACACACCTCTGGCTTGTGCTCTGAACTCAGTTTAGGAATGAGCTAGATACTAAGTGGGCCTGCCCAGTCCAACCTCATGAATCTCTGGGCCTGAGCAGAAGTGGAATGTGGAGATTCGAAGGTCAGTGACCTCCAGGTCTGTGCCTGAGGTTTGCATCAGCTAAGCGAGGGTTTAGAAGACATTAAAATCTTAGCCATCTAAGATTTAAGTCCCAGGGCAGTTCCTGTGAATAGACATGTCAATGAGATGCGCCTGTATCCCATTGCTGTAATAAGGCTTCCTGGCTACTGGAGAGGGAACCACCTCACGCCTGCCCCTTTCCCTCGACCTTCACCCAAGCTGGCACTTGAGTACAGAGTTTCGGTGCCTGCGGGTAAAGTAAGCCCCTCTGCCATCTTCCTAGCACAACCCCCTCCTCCAGAGCCTCGCATACTGGTGACAGGGCAGGATTTTAGACTGGTACTGCTGGGGCTGCAACCTCATCCTCCTGGCTGGAGACTTGCAGGTCCCTTCTGCCTTTGCAGGGGGGCTGAGAGATGGGTGCTGGCTGCCATCAAAGGTCAGCTCACTCCTGAGCAATGTCTGCCAGCTGCGTCTCAGAAACCTCTTTTTTGGTTTCCTCTACCAGTGTGGAGCCAGGCTGGGCCGATGTCTGTGGAGGTGGCAGGTGATGGCGCCTGTGACTTCCCTGCCCACCTGCAGGGCAATGCCACCTTGGCGCAGCAGTCATGATAGTCCTAAATATACACCCACATAAAGTGGTTTGCCTACCACTTAAGGAATCCTGATGATTTAGATCCTAAATTTATTCAGGTTGAATACAGTTACGGTATCTTTAATAGGTGGGAATGAGGCACTAACAGCCATAAAACTGAGGTTACAGAACATGTCATCACACGGTAGCAAAAAGTCCCACAGAACTGTTAGTTTACCTTTCTACCACAGGGGGAGGCTTGTTGCTGGGTGAGAGTGGTGGCTTCAGGGACAACCACCCCTCAGGCCTTAACAGAAAGTCCTGGAAACGTGACGAGGTTCCCGGCACGCTCCCTGGAGACCTGCTGCCCAGCCCCACCAGACTGCATCTCACTGGAGCATCCACACTGTGGGCTGTTCCTTTGAATCAACTCAAATTCAAACTTTCGGGGTTTCCCCCACCACACTGCAGCTTGAGGGCAGCACGGGCTTCTTCCTTCTTCCGAGATGAGATGCAGGATGGGATGTAGTGGCCAGGGAGCAATAACAAGTATGAGAAATGTTTGCTTCAAGTAGTTGAAGAAAGCAGTTAGATCCCTTTTTGGTCATGTTTTGAAAGCGAAATGAAAGGGGCAACCTTCTGATTTAAAATGTTTAAGAAAAAAGAAAAATAATAAGAAAAGCGCACTGTGTATACAAAAAAAAATTCTCTAAAATTTGCCTGAGCATAAGTATGCTAACGAGTGCAGAATTCTCCAAATATGGACTCGATGCGAGTCAGAGGGGCATGAGCCAGGTCTCATGAGTAAACAAAATAAAAATACCAGAGGGAATGTTTTAATAGCTTCTTTTAATTCCCAGTTCAAATAGATTCCTTGCTTAATTTGTTCAAGTGAAGTCGTGTCGATTTGGTAGCCGTTACAGGTTTGTTTTACTGAATGCGCCAGGGCCTGATCCTGGGCCGTGTTACCGTGAGTGTACACCAGTGAAGCTCCCCTGGCACCAGGAGGGTTACAGCTAACCCGCACACCAGCAGCAGCAAGCCGAAGAACCCGAACTGTTATTTCCAGCAGGCTCTTTTGCAAATAAACCTTTTAACCACTGGAAAATCACCGGTCCTCCAACCACCGCAAAAGCACGAGATTTAAAGCCTTGTCGAGACCGTGCAAATCTCGTACGTTGAACTTTCTCAGAAAAGCATGTTAATCTGTCAGCTAAAGGAGTTTCAAAAAGAAATGCTGACAGGGTATTGGGCTGAGATTTGGGAACCCCACGTTCAGCTCCTGGCCTGGCTCTATTGCTGGAACGCAGCAATTTTAGACCTGACTTGTCCCTGCACAGTGCCTCAGTTTCCGCACTTGGACGCTGGAGATGGTGAAACTGCGTAAAGCTTCATCAACAGTTGTGAAGCCAAGGAATTGCTGCCTTCTAGAAATATCTCTGCTGTTGAATCACTGGGTGCCTGCATGCAAGTCACTGAACTTTGCTATTCCTCAGTGTAATTGCACACCGGTTGGACTCAACGAGTTTTACCCACTGTGCAGAGGACTAGTAATAAGAAATTACATTTGCAAAGTCCCTCGGAAGCATCAATTACTAAACGTGATCATTTGAATCAGCATAAATTGTCAGAAAGTTGCCCAGGTGCAGCTAAAACTCGAGGTACAGATTCTCATTCTAATTACTGCCCTTTTTCCTAACTTAAATGAACTTCAGTGACCAAAGCCTGACTGAAAAACTATTACTTGTGAATGGTAACACCACCTACGTTTTTTAAACCTGATACCTTTCTTTTATCCTCAGACTGCTTGAACTAACTTTCATTTTCAGTTAAATTACTCCAGACAGCTATTATTTCTATCTGGCTCTATGCCTACTGTCCAGTTGTACGGAGAGACATTTAGTTAGTAAACTCAGTGCCATTTCTTTGAGGTTTCTGAAGAAGAATATGTAGAAAAGAAGAAAGTTGGCCCAGTGCCATGAACTACTGCTCAAAACTCATAAATAATATCTTCTGCTGGACCTATAATTTAAGGAGGGAGATTAGCTATAGCAATATGAATTATATTTTTGTCTCCACCCCACTCTCATATCCTTTGCTCCTCAGACACATTTTTACCAGTTGGACAGGCAGGTTTTTAATGCGAGCAGGACTCTGGCTGAGATCTGGATTTTACCTCCAGAGCTGGATGAATGTGATCAATTTATCCCTTTCCTGCACTGATTTGTCTGCTGGCAAATCACCAAGCAATTCCCAGCTAAGAAAATGTCGCTGTAAGATGATATATAGGGTGAAACGGAGAGCAGTTCCTTCCTCAATATAGCTGCAGATGATGTAGTCAATGATAGCCATTTTAGGCAGAGAATAAAATTCAACCATCTAGAAGGCAGGCTTCCATCTTGTTTATAAGTCTTGAAAAAGCTGTTACACTAGAAACATTTTATTTGCATGGCCAATGAAAGCTATTTTAGATGTAAAGTTCAGTCTTGCGGAAGGCAGAACTTCATCTTTTAACACATCCTGGAAGAGCTCTTACACTGAAAACATTTTACTTTTCATAGTCAAGGGGCTCCTGTGTTATAAAGACAAGGGAAGAAACAGCACGTGTGAGTAAGCTAAGGGTACCGGGGCTCGCTTCACAAATGTGATTTAGGCTCAGCACTAGTCCCTCCAACTTGTGGGTACCCTCATCCCGGGGGTGTTCACCACCTCGATGGCGATGGTGGGGAGAGCGAGGTGCCCGTCAATGAGATTTACTGAGCAAGCAGCAAATCTAAATCAGCCACTAGAAAAGCTGGGCCTTAAGCCCCTGCCATCTATGTGCATGACTCCAGGTGCTGGACAAAAAGTATTGTTGTATATTCCGTCCTTAAATGGGGTTTTTGAGGGTCTCAGTCGTGGCACTCAGATTATAACTGGGCATCTAGGCTCCCCATTGTTCTAAATCCCTTGTCTTCAACCTCCTCCTGGCTGAAGTCCTTTGAGAAAAACTCCGAAGTTTGCTCTGGGTACAGATGAATAACTAGATCTGACTTTCTGCAAAGTTTGTTCAGCTTAGGACTGCTGAACTCAGCCATGAGGTTATTTTAAGAGTGGGCACGAGGTGGGCAAAGTCGGGTGGATAACGCTTTCTGTCTTTCTGTGGGGGAGGCTCAGAAGCCAATCCTTTCCTTGGTACGGACTGCTGTGTCATTTTTAAGTTGTTGTGGCTTCGCATATTTCTTTATTACGGAACAAATCTAATCCAGCAAGAAACACTGGATGTGGAGAGGAGACTGGAAGAAAGGTGAGGGAATGATTTAACCTCAGACGAGGAAAAGAAAAAGTACTCAGGACATCTCTGGCAGGAATGGCAAGGAAAAGAAGATCCCAACAATCTGAAACTGCTACAAATGGGCTTCCCCCCACAGTCCGCCTGAAGATACGATCACGGCAAATCTCGTGGAAGTAGCGTGCCTTTCCCAGATGTCAGAAGCTGCTGAACAAGCACAAAAGAAAGCTAGGATGGAAGAGTCATGAGGACATGAGTCACAAATTTCTTTCAATCCTCATTTCAATTACTTCCTGCCCCTTAACAAGAAAATAGCTACCACAGAATAAGTGCAGGAACATCCATAGACACAGAGAATGCTTGGAACCAAACAGATATTACTTAAGTAGCTGTGATTTAAAGAAATTAAGTATTATTTCTTGTGTATTTGCTTATAAAACATCATAAAGGAAAACTCTGTGCCAGCTTGCTAATTCAACTCAATGCAATTGGTGCAATTACCTAGATTTGCGTGGTATCCCAGTGAATCCTGTACCGTGTTCCTTTTTCCAGACCCACCCCACTGTTGCTGACAGAGGAAGAATTGATTCTTTGCTGTCTGTACTGTGAGGAATTCCTCACAGAGCTGAGGATTAAATGTGGCTGTTTTAAACAGATTGCCTTTTCTTTAGAGTGATGTTAGTTAAACAAAGCTATCGTTTCCTATCACAATATTTATGCTTGCTACTAGCTCTTCTGTCTCCAAGTTACTTGCTAGTGCAAGGTGGTGATCGGAAAGGAGGAAAGTCTATGTTTTGTGCCTTTTTTATTTATGAAACACTGGAAGAAAGATTAAGTAGCATTAATTCATCTTACAATGTTTTCACAGCAGAAAAAAAAGTTGGCAAAAAGTATATTACACAAGCTCAGACAGCCAGCTCCCAGGGTTGTACTGCTATTTGCCCTGGGCCAATTATATTTTACATGATCAACACACCCAATAATTAAATAATGAATTGGTTTCTTTTGGAAACTCTATAAAATGTCATGGACCAGAGAATATTTATCTTGCCTCTGTGATTCCTGCTGAAGAAACATCTGGTTCTTTTTTCTTCAATCAACATGAAGCCTGAAGGGGCCCAAATTCAAAAGCAATTATATTTTATGTCATTTATGTGCATTACAGGCTGACAAATCTAACTTGTTGGAATATGTGATCCCACCCTCCCTATCCAATTTATGTTGATCGCATTTTCAGACAGCCATGGAAAGAGCTGTTGCAGCTTGATAAAAGTTGTTGATCCATCAACTCCTATAACTTCATAGCCAGAGTCTACAATAACGAGGTACTTGTTCTAACATAAAAGCTGCCACTAGACTGTGCTTCCCTTCTACAGGGATTATTGTCAGGGAAAACCCCAGAAAATGTCTTTTTGTGTACACCTCGTAGCAGGTCCTTCAAGTTCTTTCAGCCTTCATCTGATTTTGAAAGAGAAGCACACTTTTCCATTAAAAAACACTTTTACTTTGAAAACGATAGAAGACTTCAATGAAAAAAAACACAGATGCAAATTCTGGATGGTATAATTTTCCACTTCTGATAGAAGGCCTATTTTGATACTGAAGCTTTGCTGTTTCAGACACTGTGTTACAGAGCAGTGGTACCTCTAATGTTTGCTCATAGGCAATAAGACAGGTGTATTTGAGCACATTACCCACCGTATGCTGCTATCCTAGCAGAGCTCAAAAGCTAAGCAGGTGAGGAGACCCTGTGGTACCTCTGGTGTCAGTGAGGGGTGTTGGTGATTTAGTAAATGGTAACGTTGCTTGTGAGTTTTATTTGCATCAAAATCCCTTGATATGTGCTAGTATGCTTAAATAGCACCATGACAATACTCTCAGTAACGTCTCATGTGGGTGGATTAAATGTCAGGCTGCTAGAAGTACCGCCTTTGAGAAGAATAGAAAAACAAATGCACTTACGTCTTCTGTTAAGTATTGTCATGTTTTCAAAAAAGACAAGTTTAGCCTCCTCCAATTTAGACAGTTGATCTCAAAACTCGTAAGATTCAACAACAACAACAAAATAAGAATAATACATGCTGGGTTAACTATTGGGATTACTCCATCATCACTTAGAGCTTTCCTCCCAACTCATCAGAAACTAACTTAAAAATTTTAACTGCCTTCGACATCGTGCTGGGATGTGAAACAATGCAGCCGGAGCTTGCCACCTTGTAAAGGGGATGTCATGGCTGCTCTGGTAAGAATGGGAAAAACCACCTTATGAGTCACTTTAAGAGTCTTATGAGTCAGCTCCACCATAGGTAATTACATTTGCCAATGTATTACCCATTTCAGTTTCTGCAGGGTCTTTTTTTTCCCCCTTCTAGTGTCTTCTACTTTTTTACTGTAGAGGGGATGAAGTCTGGGGGAAGATGTGGAGGTGTATAGTTGCATTCAGATAAATGCGTAAGTCAGTTTCTTAGCTTTGGAAAGTATTTTAGGATTTCTTGTTTACCTTTCTTCTTCATGTATATATTCAGATAACTTATGTTTACTGAGAAATCTGCATGATTTTGCTACAGCTAACCATCCACAATGCAGGTGAGTGATCTGTGGCCAGGCCTCAGCTGGAAAAAACTGCATAGCTGCCTTGTTCCAGCCCTCTGCCCTTCCTCATATGCTCTGAAGATGCCACTGCTACTGCCTCTTCCCACCTCCCAGGGATGCTCGTCGCCTCCATTCCACTCCTGCCAGGTCTGTGGTCTGCTCTGACAGCTCCAGAGCTGAGCCAGACCAAACGCGCCCACCCAGCCCATGGTAACACCCTCCAGAGCTGCTTGGGCGAGCCGGCACCCTGGTCCCCCTCTGGGAGCTGTGGGCGAGACCCAGGCTTGTCCCAGCAGTGGGGTCCTGCCCTGCGCCCCCGCGGCAGTGTGCTCACGCTTCCCTGGTGAGCTGCCTCACCGCTTGGAAACTGCTTTGCTAGTGAATAACTGGAGATGAGACTTGCCCAAGGATCTTGGCCATCTCCGCCTACTTGCAGCTGCATGGCTATACATCAGCTCACAGCATCATATAGCTAGACCACAGTGCTCCTTGCTTCCAGCTTCTAAACTGTATTAAAAGGCAGCTAAAAATACCTTGAATACTTTCCTAATGTTCCTTTTCCATGTAAACAACTGCTGTGGGAGGAAGTGGCTTGTACATTTTTGTCTGGTAGGGGTGGTTCACGCTAAGAAAATGTTTAAGAACGCCTATAAGAGACCGTACTATCTGATGAACTGATTTGCCAAATTTGTGTTAAACAGCACACAAAAAAAGATAGGCCTTGTATAGCTGCTCAAGTTTAGAAAGCTCCTTGAAGTGCTTTAGTAACTTTTAGGCCATCCTATAGCTGGAAAACTGCTGAACTGTTGTTTTCATAGATATTCCCTCACAGGCATACAGAAACAGGCTGTGTTGACAAGTGGGAACTTCTGCTTGAGCCAAAACTTTGGCAAAAGTTTTCTTCTGGAAACCAGGGCAGCAACACTTCTCCAGCCCTGACAGAAGAGGTAAAACATTCACTGGTCCAGTCTACCACTCCTGACATATTTCTAATGTCACAAAAATGTCATAGGTGCTGTGTCAGGCGGTCACCAAGAGAGTTAAACATCCCACAGCTGCCATTCCCAGCTACAGCATCTGCCCTGGCACCTTTGCCCGACACAGCTGCTACTCCACATCTTGTGGTTGAGCTACATTCCCAATGGGTGTTGCACTACTTGTGATTTTCTGCAAAAACTTTTCAAGCACGGTAACGCATATTTCTTGCTGACAGTTTGAAGCAAGAGAGAACTGTCTGCCAGGCTGGCATACAGAGCCTCAAGCGCTGACTGATGCCATAATGCCTGAGTCAGTGCTGAGCCACTGCCCTAGCATAACGCTAAGAGAGCTGGATATGCCTTGATTTGGAACAGGCACAAGACTACGAGTACTTCATCCCATCACCCTCCTTCCAACAATGGCAATTATAAGTCCTGTGGTATTTTTTCACAAGAAAAGGGATGTTTAAGCTGTCCTGGCCAAAATTCCACTTCAGGTCATTTCCTTTGCCTTCCCACACTCACTGCCTCCGTAACTTAAATCTTATATTCATTCTGCTAAGTTATGTAGTGTTATTTATCTCTGATCTAATTAAATGGTGACTCTATTGCAATGGATAATTAAGAAATCTGTTTCCAGAACCAGGACCAAAGCAGTTTCATCTTCCTTGTGTGTTCAGAACACTTTGGAGAGTAAAGCAATATAGAAATTGGTCCTGATTTTGTTAAGCACTTCTTTAATTTGCCTGTCACAAAATTCTCAGAAGTTGCAATGGTTTGCAATGTTGTAATTTCAGTAGAGGTTTGTGCAGAGGTAAGAGCTCAAGCGACAATTATCTCTTGAAGGTTTCAGCACCCATTGCTCATACAAGACTGATGAGGTCTCAAGGTCTTTCAAAATGAGGCCCAAAGTATCTCAAGTTTGTCCTCCAAAAGCAGAAACAATTTCTGAATTCTTACTTAAACAAATACAAATTTCCCCAGTAAGCTACTGTAAGCAGAACATGACTGAGGCAGTCCTTTGTATAGAGAAGATACAGCAAATGTAACAAAGGCAGCTTTTCTAGGCAGCTTGCTAAGCTAGCATTCACATCACCATTGGCGTATTTCTTATCTCACCATTGTGCCATATGTTTCATCCAGCCCCAGTTGAGACTGAAAGGCTATAAAATAATCACAGCAAATGCTTAAAATAATGCAGGACTCTGTTTTACAGTCCGTAACATTTTCTGTAACCATTCGGTATCAGCCAGAATTTTTTGCTGATGCTAGTTCATAATATAGGCAAAACACCAGATCCTTCACTGAAACCAATGGCCACATGCTTCTTGATTTTAATCAAATGATGTGTCTATTCAAAGTAAATTCAGAGAGGGAGAGATCTTTTTTCATTTAGGACCTTGACTTTACAGGGTTGTTGAGACTACTCATCTATTCTGCTATATTTAGCTCTTCAGGTAGAGTCATTATTCTGGAAGGAAGTCAGGCGTATTTCAGCATAGCCCATTTGCTAGGGAAGCTCTTCCAGAACAGCTCTTCCAGGCAACTTCTCCACATTCACTGGTAGTAGTTCAAAGTGACTGAAAAACTCAGTCATTTGGTGGTTCTTGGGAGCCCATCAGAAACAAGCAGCTCCCTTGTTCCTGGTCTCACTGGGTACGTGTCTGCAGCTCAGCTGGCAGCAAGCAGGCACCGCGGTAGAAGCAGCAATATACTAAACTATTTTTAGCATCTCAGGAGGGATTCCTAGACTAAACCTTTGAACCACAATGGCAATTTAGGTGGGGAAAGCTTGTCCTACTGATGCCTGTGTTGGATCTGTTCTACGTGGAGGACACAAGATTCCACAAAACACAAAGCTATTCCCAATAACAAATGTGTCCTTCCACAGCAGCTTGAACTATATTATTATCCATTTTTGTCCCAAAACCTAGTCTCCGTTAATACTGTAAAAGTCTCAGTGTATTTATTCTAACACCTATCAAAAGTAAAAGACATCAGAAAGATCTATTATCCTGTTCTGCAAACGAAGAACTTAAGAGAAATAGTAAGGCTGTAGACAGAGAGCGTCTTCCTAATTCAGATGTGCTGTGGTACCATACCCCAGCTCCTCTCAAACATACCAAACCCAAAAGTTACTACTGGCCGACCAGTTGTTCACACCTCCTGTGGTATTTAAGCTCAGTCACACTGTCTGAAACCACTACTTAAAGCTCAATAAGATGAATTTTGCTTGTTTCAGGTTAAGAAGTGTTCACATGAGCTAATGAGGATAGTAATACTGGCAAAGGGAAAAAGCAAACAGGTGAATGATGGCAATTTGTTAAAGCACACGGTTGTTTGCTAAATTAATGTAAGTCCATGGCATAATGGCAGACTTTCAGCAGGATTTAGCTGCTTAAACCTTGCCTCATTCCCTCTGTGAATGATGAAGTCCCTAGACACAAAATCTCCTGTTGGTTACTAGTCCTTACGCAGTTTAAAGGCACACAGAGTGCCTATGTTTTCCTCAGCAACTTTGCTAAGTATTTGAAAGTCTGCTTTGGACTTTTCCAGGACTTCAAGTTTGCACAGCAGCAAGTAGCCAGGCCTGCTATGGGATCAAGGGCTGAAGGACATCCCCTTGCATTGCCCATTGGGATTTGAGTTAGGATGTCATTTTGCAGCGCTCCTCTTGGATTGAGCCTTCTCACACATCCTCCAAGGAAAGTCCTGAAGAAA
This sequence comes from Ibidorhyncha struthersii, assembly GCA_013398815.1. Lineage (NCBI taxonomy): Eukaryota > Metazoa > Chordata > Aves > Charadriiformes > Charadriidae > Ibidorhyncha > Ibidorhyncha struthersii. The sequence goes on along the minus strand of VZSZ01002971.1, from coordinate 1,254,907 downwards.
ACCCTGTCTGACCTTTCGCCAAACACCTCGTAACTCAGGGGTAACTTAGGGGTATCCACTAAGGCTTTAGTAGGTTCAGATTTAATTCTACCCTCTGTTTGGGAAGATTTGAACCCACATCTTCCCCTGTGAATTCTCTAACCATGGGAGCACATTGTATACACAAAGAGGGCTGTTGCAAACCTCTTTTGAAGTGATTCCAGTGTGCTCGGACTAATGAAGTATTCATTGGGCCAGAGAGAGTACAAGTGAGAGAATAAGCATGACTCCATTGCCTTGTGGATACTGAGCACTCCCCAGGGGGAGAGACCTAAGTTTTGTCCCTGCTCTAATGGCTATTTAATGTTATATCATTAGATTATACCATATTATATCAATACACTTTGTATTACGTACACACACGCGAAAGAAAAATGTAAAGAAAATGTAAAATAGTCGTTAAAGCGGGCACTGGGACCCAGATTTCTTCCTCTAACCTCCTCTTCAGGGGGTGCCATAATTACTGGACTATGAAGTCATACTTATTCTCTCACTCTCACTTTCTCTGGCCAATTAACATTTAATTATTCCAGCCCAAGTGAAACATTTTTGATGGGAGGATTTCAGGCCCTGCAGTCTGCTGTAATGTGGTGGTTAGAGCTCTGTGGGTTGAGTGCCTCCAGGCCAAGGAAGGAGGGATGGTGTTCTCACCCCCGTGGCTCCTCCTCAGCAGTACCTGCTAGGCAGCCTTGCTCCATGAGCTGACATTTATGGTTCCCATCCTCAAACACTTAACTCTCCTCCCATAGTGTATGGGAAGTACTGCACAGGCCATCTAGGAACCTAATGCCCAACTGTAGATGCCATTTACATTGAATGAGCACTGGATGCCTGAGCTCTTTTCTGCACCCAAAAAAAAGCTACCTGCTAAAGGCCAGCCTTTTAAGCCAAGCAGAGTCCTAAATTCTGGACCATACTTCCTCATTTTTCTTTGATTTCTCATGTTAGGCAGATCTGTGTCTAGCTAATAAGCAGATGGGCGAGTTCAGAGGAAAATTGAAGTGATAACGTTGCTAGGAGTTTCAAAATTATTTCATAGTGGTTGCAATGTTTTAAGGAGGGGTATCTGTAATCATGCATCTTATGAGTCATAGCTGATAAGATGAGGTTGTCAGTCTGAAAAATATCCAGTCTTTGACCTAGCATGGACATACATATAAAGGTAAGCCAGGAACAACCGAAGGTCATTAGTGAAAGTCCTTTGGACAGTGGACTGGTTATTATGCATTTCCCATAGTTACTAAGAGTTACAAGAGTTACAAAGGTATCAAGTGGTGACCATGGTTTTAAAATTAATGCTTTGCAGTACAAAAGCCATGCAAGATGGACATAAAAATTAACAGAATAAAAGCAGACCTTCAAGTCAAATATGCAAAAATAAAGGCAAGGTCCCTCAGTCAGCAAACGATGCATTGCCACAGAAAACGAAGGCACCCCAGCAGTGCTAGCTTCAACTTAAAGACTACCCTGTCATGTTGCAGGACCAGAGGTGGTGAAGCATGAGCATGGATATATTGCTTGCAGTACCGAAAACAGAGTGAGTGATGCACATGACTGTTCTGTGAAATCTGAAGGTTTTGTTTCCTTACATGTACTTTATTCTGGTTAAGGGAGCCTGTATCAGAAAGTTCACCCTTTTTGGAGGTTCTGGGACCTCCAATGTATAAGTGATTGGGATGGCAGTGTAGGCCACCACAGCAGGCACCCAGGCCAGGTGGTACGGTAGCCAGATGCCCATCCTCAAGGAAAGCAGTAGAAGATGCTCCTGCCAGACTATCTAGACTACAGAAACAAAGCCAGAAGCAGGGACTGAATATTGGTTACTCTCTCAAAACTTAAAACTTTTGAAGAGACCTGGTGGCCAAACCCACAAACAGGCAGTGTAACTTCCTTTAAAATAAACTGTTAAAAAGAGATCTTGAACAAACTGCGACTAGGGCAATGGCTACCTGTATTTTCCTTAGCTTTGATAACACGCACTTTCTATTTCATTTCTAAGCTGTGTGAGAGCTATGAATCAGCCCTGCTATGAATCCAATCCAACAAAGAGGTGTCTGTGTTTTATTAGGGGGAAAACATATGTCTTCCTACATCCTTCATGGTTAATGTTAACAACACTGCCTAATGCCAGTAAAGATCTATAGATAGACAGGCAGATACAGAGACATCTTTTGTAATTAAACGTGATCACATAAAACTTCAACTTTAACAACTCTGTTGTGAAAAGATCTCCATCCATTGCTTAACATGGACTACTGCACCTTGCTTATTTTTCAAAATGTAAAAAAGATCTTAAAATATCAAACAGATCTCTGTGCTTAGAGGATAATACTCTTTTTTCACTCCGTCAGATGTTGATCACTAGAACATATTTCGTTACACATCGGCCGAGTTAGACTTGGTGATTCTGCCCCTAACACCTGGAAATCAAAGGAAAGATGTGCAGGGCTGCACTGCTCTGACACCTCATCTCTTCCCTGACCGTCACATTTTCACCTGCTCATTGTGTGAACACCAGTGGCGTGCTGGCAACGCGGCTGGTTGCAAGCTCGGTGCTAATCTGAGCCAAGCACAGACTCTGTGTCCTTTCATCACTGGTTTGTCCCCTGGGTCTGGGTCACCTCTCTGGTCCTGATCCTGCCATTGAGCCACATTGTGAGGATTTCAGTTCTGGACTAAGCCTGGATTGTCCGTGGACCTACATCCCTTTATACAGCTTATTTGTAAAAGTATGTGAAACATACATTTTAGTAAATATTGTAAACCAAAATTTAATAAAAACTGTCTTCTCCTTTGCAAATTACTTTAAATGTCATATACTAAGAACTTACTCACTTTCTTCAAATAAAACTATTCATAAACTAAGAATTCTGGAATGTAGCACCCATATAAAATAGCTCTTTTTAACTGGGAAAAAACAGCTGTCTGACCTAACCTGAACTCATCATAGTCAGGAACCTTTCTTTGTTGTGAAAGAGCCCTGGCTGAATCTTCAGAACAAACAAATACCTTCCTTCCTTACCTCTCAGGCACACACATGTGCACACATATACATACATACATACACACCCCTGCCACTTCATTTTTTTTAAATGCAAATTTCATGCTGATTCAGGCTACGGGACTCATAACCCTAAAACTGTATGAAATGGGAGTTTGACATTCTTCCCCCTGTCCAGCAAATGGATTATTTTTTATTACAGCACCAACTTACCAGACCCTTGGCCAGAATGATTTTACGTACATTTTGTTTAGAGATTTGCTGTGCTTATATCATGAGGATATGCTACAGGCTGATAAACCCTGCTTTCAAGAGCCCTCCTATAGCCTTCTTTCGCCTTGCTCATCTTTAAGTCAGGGCAGATATAGTGCAACATATCACAATCCCTTCTACGCTATGGCCATGCACTGTGAGATTTGTGTGTAGAGGCAAACAGCTTACTCACTCCCTGTATATATGAATAGTCTTTAAATTCTTCATGGAGAAAGGGGAAAAAACCCCGTTGTCTCAAGTACAGTGGGACCCTTTAAAACAGAAACATCTGTCTACCAGAATTTAAATCAAGAACAAAGCTCATTTATCATAAGTTCTACCAACACCAGCAGCAAGCATATACCATGCTTCCTGTCAGGATGACCTTTATCTTCAAGTAAGAGAGAAGTAAAACAAGAAAAGAACAAATACAAAGTTCCTAGAGGAGAGCACAGCATGTCCTGCCTCTGCAACACATTACAGGAAAAGCAAGAATAAAAAGCCTTAAAGAAAGACATCACAAAGGCAGATATCAGGGTAAGGGCAGACAAGTCTAAAGGAAGAAAATAGAAATGTTTAACCTACCACACCCTCTGAAACATCAATTTTTCTCTTTCAGTAGCAGTTTTGGGACTTCCAGGAAGCTTTACGCCATTGTTTGTGGTAAACATCAACCTGGTCAGGGCTCAATATCAGCTTAGGATTTGTTGTTCTAGCGATTGTTGCTATTGTTTAGGAAAACACACGGGGAACTGATGAAACCAGGTCCTGGGTCCATGCTGTCACTGAAAGAGAAGACCAGTGCTGAAGAGAGGGAAGTCAAGGAAAAGGTAAAGACACAAAAAGCCACAAAAGTGTAACAAAAATCCCAAACACACAGGCAACAAAAGGGGGAGCAGATTAGAGAAAAAGACCTACACATAAATTTATCCCCAATTCAGAATTTTCCTTTTTTACCCATTTTTGGTGGTGGTGGGTATTTTTACTGGTAACTTACTTTCTAGCAGAAAGTGCTCCCTGTTCAGCCTGACATTCAGAGTATTGTTTTAAACAGGGAGATGTCCTTCAGTCACAAAAAGCTACGTTGTTAGCTCAATTAGGAGACAACATATTACATCCCTTTTGACAAAGACAAGAAGCTGAAACGACAGTAAAAGACAGCCTAGCAAGGCATGCGCTGCTGTGGTTAATGGTCCTTTATTTGCCAATGTAGACGAGCCTTTGTTTACAACGATGTACATGAGTACCTGATACACAGAAGCTCTGCCTGGCAAGGCCACCTAATCCTACTTCTCATTCCCCATTTTCAACATTAGAGTTCAAGAGCCAACATTCCCTCATGGAAGCTCTCTCCGTCCTGATGTTGGAAGAAGTCATGCTGAAGTTGTCACCAAATATTCCTCTTGTGCCTTTGTAAACTCGTTGGGATTTACCATGTTTACAGCAGAATTTGATTTCATATACACCCTGAAGCAATTAACACAAACCTTCTACAGCTTGGCACAGGGTGGGGCGTGTACAAAACAAGGTTCCCAGATAATCTATTTCCAGAAGCAGCAGCACCTGGAAATGGCTCTTCGCCACAATCTATCCGGCACTTCTGGAAAAAGAAGATACATTTTTAGGTATCAAATTATGAATTTAGGACACTGACTTCAGGATGCTCCTCTTCTGGATCTTGAGCCGATGAAAGACTAAATTCTACCTTCAATTATCACAATTGTCTTGGGGGCACATAACCAAACTGCATGTGCAGAGCATCTTCTTATATGTACACAACCGGGGCATTTCAAATTTCCCCCCATTTTATAT
>VZSZ01002971.1:1225169-1249790 GCA_013398815.1 Ibidorhyncha struthersii | reverse complement strand
TAGGGGGAAAAAAAAAAACCACAACAAAAACATACACCATGAGAGTCTTCACTTTTCACACCTACTCAGTGTCAACACCTGTTTAGCTGTAGATTTTTGAAAAAGCAATGACTTATTTTAATATTGCTGCAAAAGTACTTTATTTCTACGTAAAGGATTTATTTTAATTTTATTTCATATTATTCGACATAAGTTATTTCTAGTATATATCTATAATGTATTGTGGGTAGAAAGAGAATCTGATGAACTAGTGAGTTCTAGAAAGGCAGATAATTTCCTTCACTTAATAATAGTTTTCTTTCCTCTTGGCTGCAGACTCTCATAACTAGCACCATGCCAAACATTCGAAGATTGGATTATGGCCTGTCGTACTTGATTATTTTTGTCAGCATGCTGACCCAGGGTGCCCTTTTCTTGTGTTGTTCCTTCTGTTTCCATTTTTCATGTCATCCAGCTTTTCATCTTGTCAATCAGCTTTTGACTTCCTGATTAAAGTGTCTGTCACAGGAGCAGCCTGGTCTCCAGTCAGTTGTTTAATTTGTTCCTCATGGCATCCAATTGAGTTATTCATCTGGCCCAGCTGTTCCCAAGTGCTTCCAGCATCACTTTTTCATGTGTTTGGGTTTAACCTCTATATCTATGTACAACAGTGTGAATTGTTCCATTCATTCTGTTGACTGTGGATTGCTTTGCCTCCGTCTAATGCCTTGACATTGCTAGGACGGCTGCTACTGTATTCTGTGGCTTAACCAGCTGAAAGAAAAGCAGTATTTCACCCTGGTGTTATGGTAACAAGTACAACTAAACAAACTAGTTCTCAAGTATTACAGCAGGCCCAATTTTTAACAATTAGGAACGTGTAATGGAAAACTCTGCTCTCAGAGATTTGAATCCACCCAAAAAAATAATGTTGATGACGCTTGGCAGGAGGAGAGAAACGTTACTTTGCCAGGAATTTTTAGCATTCACTTGAAATCAGTTCGCTTCATTATCATGAGGGATGTTTTCTCAGTGCCAAGTCTAGGCCTGGTATAACCCAGCCATAACTCCCAGTGACTTATGTGGGAGTTGCACAAGCTCACAGCAGGGCTAAATTTGGTGATCTGACTGAAGTCGTACAGGCATCCAGTTGGAACAATGGAATTTAAATCAATTCAGTGTCATCACAGTAAAATGCTCAAATCTTGTTGTGTTGCTTTAATCACTGCTTTTCAGAGAGAATTAGGGGAGAGGAATTAACATTAAATTCTGACTCTACTCCATAATTTTTTTCCCTCTGGAAAAAAAAAATGATATGCCTCAGTTTCCCTACCGAATGTAACCATACATTCATCACATTGGGACACAGAAATGACTGTTTATTCAATAAGTGGAAGCTAAAAAATGCTGAGTATTATTATTTATGATTACTGGAAGCTAATCTAATTGAGTAGACTGCTGGAATAGTTTTGAACTATCACGGGGGAGGAAGGCATTTTCTGATAAACAACTTCCATTTTTGATGGAAGTCAAGCAAAGTCCAAGCTGTCGAGCACATGTTGATTGTTTTAGAGTTTGGGAAGAATGTTTTTTCTTCTCATTTTCTCTATTGTTTCATCTTTTTTTCCTGCCTTCTACTGCATCACAAAGTATGTCATTTGCTAATGGCAGGATGACCAAATGACTTCTCTCATGTAAGAAATTCTCTGCTTCAGTGTAAAATCATATTGCGTTTATATAAGTTTTATCTGATAAAGATATGGAGCAAAAAGTTTGATCCCAAGCTGGGCAGATTTTCAGCAGACTGCAGCTTTTTTCTTATTGTGCTAACACTCATTTCTCCACAGACACATCAAGACTCGAAGTGCTGATTCTATAGCACTGTGAGGTTTTAGTAAAGTTTTATATACCAGAAGAGTTTTATTAAAACAATATTAACTCAGTCAAGTCCCTGCTGGATGCCTGTCCACATCATAAAACCACTAGTTTGACTGGCACTCACTGGCACCCATATAGGACTCTCAGTGGGGAAGCCCAGGACTGAATGGACCTGGGTCCTGAAGTGCCCTTTCATCCCTTCAGGTGGTCTTTCCAGCTCAGAAGTAAAGTACGTTCTTGGAGCAGTACCATACCTGTTCTGGGGCTAAACAAATGACTTCAGCTTTCATCACCTTCATGCCAAAACTTTTCAAGAGTCTTACTTTTTTCTTTTCTTTTTCTTTTTTTTTTTTCAAATAAAGAATCTTAAGTTTCATTTGCTTGTTAAGAAAACTGCATTCTTTCCAGTTGTAGTCTTGCACTTATTTAGAAAACAGAGGTACACGTAACAGACATTGAGGAAATATCTCCAGCAGCATTTGGGGTTTGGAGCCATGATACATCTAAGAGATTTCTGCTTTCCCCTTACTTTCTCAGTGACTTTGTAGAAGCAGCCACAGGACCTTTTTACAGAATGCAATCTGGCTTTAATCACTGCTAAATGGCTTCCATCCTACTGGAGATTTGTTTGGGAAGGACTGTTCCTGAAAAACACTGCTGTGAAATGCATGCTATTTGGAATGATTTTGTATTTTCTAACTTCACAATATTTTAGGATGGGTTAAAAAATATGGCAGAACAGAGTGAATACGTGCATTGGGCCTAATAACTATGCACTTTCTATTAGTATCTGAGTCTCTCCTGAGTGCAAAAATGGAAAAGGGAAAAATTAGTTTTGAAAAATAAACTGCTTCCCATGGCCGCATGCAATGCACCCATTCAAAATAGGCTGTACAGTTAGTACTGCTGGGCTTGCTTGGAAACTTTGCCCTGAGTCCTCTGAATTTGGTTGTCTTACGTTTTCCATCAGCTTGACTCCTTCTTGGTTAGTCAAGAAAATAATTGCACGATGTCTCAAATCTGCCCTTCCCCCAGCTTCTTGTATCATAAAATAACTCCAGGCGCAATATGTTATGCAAGTCTGTGATCATCCCTCTAATTTCTTATAAAAGATATGACCTTGTTATCAATGAAGATATTTTTAAAGTACTGATCATCTGAGCTAAAACCTCATGGATAGAAATGCAAAATAGGTTCTAATCTCTCTTAAAGCTCAACTCCACATTGGTTACACTCAATTCAGATTCTACATGGTTTTCTTTGCAACCAAAGCCAACTACACTACTTTCAAGACATACGAAATACAAGCTGAAATTTTGGGGTGTAGCCATAATCTTGAGAGGTTATGCTACAATGCTTGGGAGTGTACTGACTTAGCTAACACCTGCGAATGAAAATTAGCTGCCAGGCACACATTTATTAGGATCATTCTAAAAATTTGTATAGTATAAAGCCCCAAATAGGGGAAGCTATTCAATTGCATTTCTGGATCACAACCTGAGCCGATTCTCTTTATGCATAGAGAAAGGAGTACGTAGCTGTCAGATTGTGACACCTTTCGGTTTGTGTATTATACACTGTACTTCTAATCAGTTGGGAAGCCATTTTATTCTCAAAGCTCAACATGGACTGCAAAAGGAGAGGTATACTCAGTACTCTTCCACAAAGGTTTTACATTTATTCTCTTTCTTTTTTTTTTTTTTTTACTGTTCTCAACCTAAAAGAAAGGTCACTTCAAGTGATGCTCTATATATTGTGCTCTTTATGCACCTAACAGTAGAGTGTCTGTGCTCTAAGAAAACAGAAGATCTTCAGCCCCTCGTTTCTTTTACCTTTGATGTCTTCAAGAAGTGACTGAAATATCAATATGTTTACTGAACACAGAGGAAAAACCACTTCCCCGAGGGTAAAGTAACTAGGTTTAGGATGGCTTACAGGACACCTCCCCTATGGAAGAGGACGAGCTTCAGGGCACATATAAATATCACAGAATCACAGAATCACAGAAATATGCATCATATACACATAGTCATCCTCCCAGCCAGAAGAAATACATGTGTTTAACAAGCACATTTCAAATGCAACCTGGTTTAGCTTCTGCTGCACTAATAACTTCTGCAATTAAGCAATTTTGCTAGCCAATTAGCTCACTTTTTTTTCATATTGAAGGAGCAAATATAGGCAGGTATTTAACCCCTTTTGTGCCCTTGGGCCACCAGCATGCCCAACACTGGGTAAACTGTAATTGTAATCCTCTCAGATACAGCTTTTCTTCTGTTACATCAGGAGGTGATAAAACAAAATAGCATGATTGAATATGGAAAAGGCTGGATAACTTTATGAGTATTGATACTACTAATAGCCACCTTATGTTTAAGTGAAATCTTTTGCATGGGAGGATCTAAAAACTTCCCAATATGCATATAAGGATAATTTTACTTATTGAACTTTTCTGAGGTAACCCTGGTGTGTAAAAGGAAGACTCCATTAGATGCACAGCAAGCCTGGCACTTAGGGGAAATGCTGGTATGACTCTATAACCTGTACAGCAGGATGTAGTTTGTGATGGGAAGACAATATTGTGTGATCTTCCCCTGACAATAAGCCACTATGGCGGTTCTAGAAGTTGTCACCAAACATACTTTGTTCTCCTTTGTATGACTTGAGTACAGGTAGAAGCTTAAGGCCACAGTCTTGTCCTTATATTTCATGTTCTCAATTTTTCTATATATAAATACTATAATGTCTATATCATATTCATTTACTTCCATCTTCTGTGTATTCGGTTTCAACACATCATCCCGTAGCTACCTGTTGCAATGCTGAACTAGGTGATATTTTAATGCACTCTCATTTCTATTTAAAATTCTACTGGAAAAGTGTGAAATATTCTTTTTTTACATGTGTGTGAATAGGGCCTTTAATACTCAAGTTTAAATGAATGGTGTATTTTTTGGCTAGGTGTCAAAGACTTAACAGAACTTGTACTATAGTCTGTTCACAGGAAAAAACAAATAGTTTCACACTGAGGTATTTGGAAACAGGTGTGCCGAACAATTACGGAATGTTACAGCTCTTGGAGGCAGCCCTCCAAGAAATTAAGGTCTAAAAATGTATGGTAACACTATCGCATTGATAAAATATCTAGTACTGAATCCCACTGGACTGGAGAAAAACTGACTGGAGTGCAAAGAGAAGATGTGATCACTATTATGTCAGGGCATGAAGCAGCTACAGTTGTTGCCAACAGGTCTGGAAGGAAAACAATAGAAAAGCTTCACTTGGGATGTGGTTTGGAACAAGAGATCAACACTGTCCGCTCCCACTTTCACGGTCACCACCCTGCCTCAAGTGGCAAAACGCTTTCCTGGCCATATTCAGCAAAATGCCTGATGGAGCCAGTGCTGCTTCTTTAGCACGCAGCTACACACATCTACAAAACTGAGCAGCAACCTCTTTTGCTGATGCTCCTCTTTCCTAAAACACCACTTCCATATTTCTGTTTCACAATATATCCATCTCATTTTGATTCTCTGCTGAAAAAAATCTTTCCAAGCTTCTCTTAATGAATATGATGTGAGTCAGTCAAACTCTTTCATAAAAGTTGTAAAGCCAACACTTCAGTTCCGATTCTTGATTTCTAACAGACATCTAGAAACAATAGTAAGCATTTCAAAGTTGTTATAAATCCACAAAAAGGAATCCAACCTTCAGTCCACCCCTGAAATGTTCTCCTGCTCTTACGAAAATTATTTGTGTCCGCAGGCACATCTCCATAGCAGCTCTTTAGTGGGACCTCTTAACTTTGCACTTTCCCACTTTGAGACAAATATTCTCAGAAATTAGAAGTGGTCTTGTCTGTCAAGCCTCATTTATCTGCTACCTCAAGACAAGGTGACCCTGCCTCTTCACCCCCCAAATCCACCAGCTTACGTGTGTTGTGCTTCCACGTGGTGTAGAGGGGAATTCCTCCCTGACTCTCTCCGCATTCAGGTTATGGCCCTATCATTATTTTAGCATGTGTAGCTACACATTTTATTACTGGTCACAAAATTATTCCTCTCCATTTTCAAATCCAGCCGTACTCTTTGACTCCATGACCTCCTGTGGCAGCGGATCCCAGAGAAAATTCTCTGCCTTTGCCAAGACTGTAACAGAATGTTTAATGTCGAAGGATGAAAACACATTATCCCATCTTTGATGTTTAAAGAGAGGGGAGAGACCTCAAGACCTTTCTGCATATTATACAGTGTAACACATTTGTATGCTCTCTGCAGAGCTGGCATGCCTTATTCAAGGTCAGCTCTACTCCACACTCTGGTCCAGCAACCTCCCTCCCTAAGTTTTCATATTTCAGTTACAAATCGAGTTGCTAAATTGTGAAGTCAAGGCTAAAGCAAATGAGCAGACAAATGGCAAATAGAAAAAAATCCTAACGCTTCATACTGCTGCTGTGTTTCTCTGAAAAGATCAACTCAATAGCACCCTGCCTTCATGGACCTCAAAGAGTGTCTGTTAAAGTGGGCCAATGCCTTCAGCCCCAGTAGCAACAGAGCTCTGAAATGCATGCACACTCACATAAAATGGGCTAAGAAGCAGTTTTACTGGTATTACTGCAGTAATACCATGCAAAAAAAAAAAAAAATGGTGCAAGTTTGCTATATACATCAGGAGAATCAGGCTTCTAGAGGCATGGAAAAGAGTTGATTTGACCCACAGTCACAGAGCTATTTGGCAGCACAGTAAAGAAAACAGCATACAACTCCTGGCTTTCAGTCCTCTCCTCTCTACTTGCTGGGCAGTACCATGACCGTTCTCGTAATACCGTTCTCGTAATAATGATACCACGTGCTTAACAAATTGTGTGAAAGCTAGTGAATGGCAATTTAGCCTAAGGATGCTCTTCAGGCCCTAAACAGCCCTTCTTCTTCTGTAAGGCTTTATCCTTAACAAGCTAAGACTGGATCATCAGCAACCTGAAATGCCTAAGAGGAAGAAAAAATGAAGACGAAGTCAGACTCCGGGTCTCTTTACGATCCCCTTCAGGCTTGTCAAGGGACAGATGTTCCCACCTGAGTTTGGTGAGATTTCCTGACCTTATTATGGTTTCCAATGGGGCAAGAGTCTTCCTAATGATTACTTTCTATTGTGAATTCTGACCAGATGTTGTCCAAAGAAAAGCATATTTTTCTTAAGAAAAAATGTCCCTTATTTCTAAAAGAAACCAAAAAATAAGATCGCTGTCATTTTGTTTCGTCCCAAGCAAACTGCTGTAGACAGTTTTATTTCCTAAAAACAAAACAAAACAAAAAAAAGGTAGATCTCCAGAGTCTCCATCAAATGACATCTACTGCGTCTGGTATTTCCCCTGTTGATGAATGTTATTTCATGGTTTGCTTCTCAAAAATTTTTTATTTCAGAAATCAGAGTGTACTGAAATCTGTTTTGCACCTTAAATATCAGTTAAAGAAGTCCTCAAACCTCAGTTAATGAAGTTCAGTGGTGGAGACCTCTGTCCTATACAAAGCAGACTGTTCACCTTGATCCCCTTTGCTGCTTTTTCCTCCCTCTCAGGTGGCTGAGAGTGCAAAAACAGCCACCAGACTTCTGGTTTTGCTTGGGTAAAGTTGTGTTAGGAGGCAGCGTAAGCTTCTGAGGTGGGTATGAATGCTGGGCTTGGACTCAAGAGGTCACAGGTTCTGCTGTTGCGGTTTCCCCTTTGGTACAATACTAATGGCCTGCCTTGCAAAGTGGTTTGAGACTGATGTTGAAAAGCCAACTTCACAGATGTATTATCTCATGGAATAAGATAACTTAGGATCTGCCATTCCAGCCAACCTCACGTGTGGCTAGAAAAGTGCATGCTGGGCTTAGCTTGCCTAGTGATTTTGTTGCTAGCATTCATTTTTGTGGTATTAGAGTAGTGGATAGAGACAATGGAAACTCAGTACCATTCTTAGTGATAAAACGTACACCGCCACATTGTAATATTGCATTGCATATATAGACAGACAAATGTACACTCACACACACGAACTGTGTGGCATCAGTTCTTTAGCATTCCTTGTTGTATGTAAATGTAAGTCATTATAATCCCCATACAAAATTAATTACAGTCAGAAATTCCCACATTCGTATTTTCAGAGGGTTACCAGATATTCTTTTAATTTGGCTCTACTGTCTTGTCAAAATAAAAGCTCTTTGCCTAGCATTTATGAGGCCTCTGAGCTTAATTGCATTCATCTTTATCAAGTCTTGAAACTGGCTGATATATTTAAATGAGCTAAAATAAAAAGGTTTGAGGCAACTGAAGTCTCTTCAATAAACTGAAGAAAAATTTCCGAAAGACTATGGAAGCAGTAGTGACCAAAGCTGTAAAGAAGAAAGATTTTAAAACTAATAAGTTGCCAAGTGGATCCTTTTCTTAATTAGTCTTCCTTTCGAAGAATTAGTGAGTAAAAGGCTTAAAGAAGATGAAGTGAAATTTGAATGTTACCCGCAGTCTATAAATAAGACTTAGTCTTTCATTTGGCCCATGATAATTCTATTATATGTCCTGCCATATTCTAATTTCTTTGTCTTGCCTTCCTAGGGTTCTTCACCACCAAGAGATGTGACTTTGACTACTGGATGAGACACAGAATATTTTTCAGCCTATAGAAACAGCTGAGGTACATTGGTACTCTTCTCCACTTGAGTTCTTTTCTGGCTTTCATTGTTAAAAGTTGTAAGTATTTCAGGGTTTACACTTGAAAATGGTAGTCAGAGGTGGTGGGTTCAGCTCTTAGCTCTGTCACAGACATCCTCAGCAACCTTGGGAGGTAGCAGCAAGGGACCACACTGAATGGAGGTGGCTATTCTCCTTAGGATCCAACCCCTCTGAAGCAGGTACCGTCAAGCTGTGGTTTGTGGACCCTGAGGATTAAAGGGTCTATGACAGTTAATGAAGAAAAACTAGAGCCAGGTTGTCTGTAGGTCAGTGAAAAAACACTTGCCCAGCAAAAATATATCCTCTTGTTGAATAGCCTTCTATGCCTGAAGATAGCTTTCTGTGGCTGAATTCCCAGCCAGTAATGTGATGAAGTAGTGGGAATACTAGGAGTGTTTCCCACCCTCTCTTCCCTGTTTGTTTCATAAAACCGTAAGTTCATAGATTCTGTTTCTACAGGGTTTCTTCTGTCTCTGCAGGCAATGTTGCTCTTTTATCTGCTGCTATGAGTAGTATTGAAGCAGTGATCACTAGTGAGCTCCTTCTCCGTTCAGGGCTCAGTTCTCCAAATGCTGATCCCTGGGTGTGAGTGGAAAGAGTCTCTCTGGCCCAAACCATGTATGCGGACTCTGGTCTCAGGCTGTGACAAGATGCAACAATTTTGGATAAATGCAAAACTTCGAGACCCTCAGGGCCCCTTACTTTATTGCCCCAGACTTTTCTCTCAGGTGAATCCCAGACAGGAGCAGAGCTGGACCTAGGGGGTCAAGATTCATGGGTCTTTATTAATCCAGTCTTTGGAGGCTAAGAACTAACATCTTTATTATCTCGGAGCTTCATATTGCTATTGTCTACCACACAGTGTGGTCAATAGCTATGCCTGTGAAATTTATTCAGTGCCATAGAAACAGGTGATGTAAAAAATAGCTTTCATTTAGATCTGTGACAAATTCACAGAAGAGCTGAGTTTCTCTAATGGCTGGAACAAGGAGATGCAAACTATGGCAGCTCTAGGCAGATTCTTATTTTGACAGAAGCAATGACTCACTGTGTGACCATGGACAAGTCGTTCAATTTTCTTGTGCTTTAGTCAACAAAACTATAAAATTATTAAAAGACAAAAAACAAAAAGTCCCCAGATTTTACTGAAAAACAAATCCTTCCTCTGAGCTCAGTTGGTGAATAAATGACAAAAACAACAAGATGAAACATGGGTGTAACCCACAGTTTTGCCAAATATACCACAAAAATACGGAGAGGGTACAGAGGAAGAGAAGGCAGGGGGGGGAAAAAGATCAGCAAGAACACTGAAATGGCCCAAAGCACATGAAATCATATTAACAGAAACAACTTCAACAAAAGAGAGTATAGATGCCCACAGGGTGGTGAGTAGGAGGGTGTATTCCAAAGAAAAATAGCAATAAAATGATCTAATGGTCTTTTCATCACAAGCAGCCTTCAAAACTAGATAGCGATTGTCTCACCCTTTCATGGGGTACAGTATGACAACTACTTAAATGTACCCAGAAACAACACCAATCAGACTTTAGCACAGTTAATGAAGGATGGTTTGTCCAATACTAACTGTAGGGTGAAACATGGATGCCTGAAAGACACCATTGCCTACCAGTGATGGTCTACTGTTTTAGTCTGCTCAGTGACACCCGCTTTGCCAGGGCCACATGCAGAAACCAGTGGGCCTTAGATACCATGCACACTGAGCCAGTCCTGAAGGAACCGCATTATCTAACAGAGGGACCAGGGGCTACTTTACACACTGTTTGGAGTCCCCTGTGCATGCAAGAGATACACCATACTGCATGGGTGCAATAGGTCTGTCGCACCCTATGAAAGCCCCACTCCATGGTGGCATCTCTCTTTCTCAGCTGTCATCGTAACTGGGGTCTCAGGCCCTTTGGCCCTGGCTGCTCCACTGTATCCTCAGTTCTTGTCTGGCATGAGAGAATGTGAAAAAAGAGTAACACCTCCTGAGACATCAGCATTATTTCTAGGACCTATTCTGTGCTGCTTGGCCTTGGCTAGTGTAGTTTTCTACACAGAGTGAGGTTGCAGCAAGAAGTGCTGTTTCCATTAGACTGCTCCTTGTAAAGAAAGCAGGATGATGCTTTATCCCTGGCTGCAACAGCCAAGTGGCTGTAATGGAGTGAGAACATGAAACGAAGTGGAAAACAATGAACAGTGGAAAAGTCAAAGTTAGGCCTGCAGCAGAAGAGAAGCTACAAAGGTATCTTCAAAGGGTTTTCTAGGGGCAGGGGGGGGAAAGGAGCAGAGAACATACATATTAATGAACCAGAAACAATATTGAAAAACAACCTATTATCCTTACTCAGATCAAAAGAACATGAAGGTTAACACCTCAGACATCAGACCTCTGCAACAGGAGAGTGGGCTTAGCAACAAGTCTGCTTCCCTCCCGCCTTCCTTTCTTTTTGTGACTAGGACCAGGCAAAGAAGGAGCAGGTTCATTGCAAGGACTTGTAGAAGTGGGCCTACAAGCCCAGCAGCTGCACAGTGGAAATTAAAAAAAAAAAAAAAAAAGAAGCATTAAAACTGAGCAAAGACTCAGTAAAATCTGGATGAGCATGGAAAGAAAGTAAAGATGAAAATTATACAGGCTACAATGCAAAGACAAGATTTACTGTCTTGCCTTGCTTGAGGGGAGTGCTGGAGCACTCAGGGAAAGATGCTGCATTATTCGCACACTCCTCACTGAACTGCCGAAAGGCTTCCTGGTGGCCGTCAATCTCCTCTCCCCTCCTCCCACCCCAGAGCCCTCTTCTCCTCCAAGCCCGTGAGGCTTCCCATCTTTCCAAGAGAAAGTCCAACAGTGCTCATCCCTGCAAAGGCATTTTCATCTGAAAATCAGAGACGTTCTCTGCTGGGGATTGTATCCACTTGCAATGGGAATGGCTCAATGATCTGACAAGTCTTTTCCATATTTAATTTCTTTGATAGGCAAAGTAGCAATCTGACCAAATTAGATTTTCTCTTAATGATTCACTACAGTACAAAATGTTATTTAGGGGCTCCTACGTGGGGCATGAAACCGCATCTGCATGGTGAGGGCATTTACGATGATGAAATGGAAGTTACCCCAGAAGTGGTTAGAAGTGAAGGAAAGGTACCTCTAATGATCACAATGGGGAGAGAGACACTAATTCTCTGCCAGAGACTTCATAATAAAAATCCCTCTTTCTACATACCTATCTTCTATTAGCAGCTCACATTGGCTAAGGGCATTGAATTTCAGACCAGCTTCTTTCTGATTTTTTGCACTCATGTTCATACATGCACTGATGATGAAAAAGTTTCAAAATACGAAGTTAGAATCCAACACATTCTTTATAGCTATTTTGAGGCTTCAGAAATTATACAATTCAAAAAGAAAACAATAAACAAACAAACAAAACCAGACCAAAAAAAAACCCCAAACAAACAAACAAAACCCTTGGGTTTACCACAAATGTGACTGAACAAAATTTCAAGCTTCCTGAAGTTTTGCTGCTGATTGCAAAGGATTTTCACTGATTTCATATGTAGGATACATTAGATAAGAGGTAGCTATGCTGTTTTTACTACAGTCATTTTCTGGATTCTAACCATTTTAAAAATGATCCAGACTTTTCCCAGCTATGATAGGATGAGAGTCACTGGACACAAGGTAGAACATAGGAAATTCCAGTCAGATTTAAGGAAAAAAATTTTCAAGATGAAAGTGATTAGTCACTGAAGCCACTGGCCAGAGAAGTTGTGGGATCTCCATCCTCTGAGATATTCAAAACTCGGTTGGGCATGCCCCTGAGCAACCTGCTCTAAGTGGAAGTGCTTTGAGCAGGATGTTGGACTAGATGAACTCTGAAGGTCCCTGTTCTGTGAACCTGTGTACAGGAAGCACAGTAACTTAGTACATAACTGCACTATGGGGATTGGATTTCTGGCCCTGATGGTCTTCAGACACTACAGAAAACAATGCTAAATACTAAGAATAATGCCAGAATTAATGAATATTGGAATTAGAACCATTTACAGGAAGATATAGACTTTGGTCCAAAACACTGTTTTGCATAGTAAAAAAGCTGTTGCTAAAAGACTGATCATTTAACCAGTCCCCTCACGTGTTTTACCTAAAGTTTGCATGGGTGGTTTGAAACCCAGTCCAGTCTTTTCTTTCTACATATCAATAAGATCATAGAGAGCTTTGGTTTACCATCAAGAAAGTGGGCCAAGTTCTGGGTTGAGTTATACCTTCTGCAACTTCAATAGCAATGAAGTTTCCCAGTGAGGTAGGACAGGACCTCTTCAAACTTGTAAAGGTTCTTCCTCTTCAGACTGAGTGGGAATTTCTGCATGAACAAACTGATGCCTGACATTTCTAATGCTTCTTTGTTAGGCCAGATTTGAAATAGCAAAAGCATTTTTGTGATATTTTTGTATTCCTATTTCCATTTTCCCCCCACTCCAAACTTTCTTGCTTTCTCTTTCCATATATTGTCCCTCTGCCTCACTCCTAAGAAAAAAGAAGGTAAGAAAGAAAGACGTAGAAACTTGCATTTCTATGTGGGTGGGAGAAATTAGCAAACAAGTTGTCAGATTTTCATCCCTGCTGCAATTAGTACTGTTCTAGTTTTATACACATAATATGCAGATCCCGTTTTCCTGTCTTTCCTATGGCAGTATGTAGGTTTCAGATACCTTCTGAAAGCCACTCAAACCGCTGAAGTTAATGGGTTAATCCATCATAAATTACTATTTTTTCAATTATGAATAATGCCAAGCAAAAATATATAGCAACCAGTTAACTGTATGATGGAAAATAATGAATAAAAGGTTTAAGCAGATGAGTCACAACAGATCATTGTTTCCTAAAGTCTGAGACATATCCCCTTGTGGGATATGAAGAGCTAACAATGGGTCATGGGAGATGAATACATTAAAATGGGTGTGTATTTAACATGTGGTAGTTTAGCAGGAGAAGCAAAAATATTTTCTCTTAACGCAGGAGAGATTAGTTTTCAAAAGTTTGGGAAACAATCTGGTACATCATGGTCTGAACCAGCATGTTCCTACCTGCCTGTGGTACAGGGAGGCTGTTTTTATAAGAGTTTCAGGCAATTTTTGTATATAATGGAGGCTCTCATGATGACTGAATAATAGGACAAAAATGTGACCACACTTATCTGACCCAATATGCAGTTAAGTTCTGCGCTATCTGTGAAGCACTACCAGAAAGAAAAGAGGTTTAAAAGATAGATGGTTGGGATGAAGTCTTAACATACTAAATTGAATGGAAATTCTTCCTGGACTTCAGTGCATCCATCACTCAAGTAATGCAGCTCACTGAAAATGTCCAACTGCAATTGTCTCTTTGGCTGTGGTTTCACAATGGGCCCAGAGGTCAAATGAGCCAGCCATTACTGCTCAGGCATGAAACTCAACAGCTCTGATTTTCCTCCATAAAGGCTGCATTCAAACAGGAGCTTAGACCCACTAGGGAAAGACTGTTGCTATCTTGTTCTTCTGGAAAGTGTCATTACTCTCCAGTGCAAGTTATATTTCTGTATAAAATATGTTGCATCCTCCTGACATTGGTCAGGAGTCAAAGTTTTCAGCTGTCTCCTTAGGATCGATTTTCAAGAGCACCCATCCCCAAATCAGCAAAAAAAGTTGCCAGATTTTCAACAGAGCCAAGAAACCAGGGCAAAGTTTTCTCACAAGGCCACAAATCTCACAAGAGAACCGCTGGGGGAAAAGAGTTCTCCTGAAAATGTGGCTCCACTTGTGGGCATCAACACTAGATGGTTTGACACTCTAGTACATTAAGAATATTGTCTCTTTTGTCTCTGCGATCTGTCAGCCTCCTGCCTCACTAGCAAAGATCATAGTCTTGAACTTCAAGGAACGGAAGTTAACATTTGCTTACACATATCAATTTCTGTGTCAGATATGTGTAGGCAGTTACATGACACAAACTTCCTTCCTCCTACTACCACCAAAAGAGATCCCTCTATTCTTTATTGCTATCCTAACCAGAGTGCACTTTTCAAAGCTCCTAAGCCATTCGTGGTCTGGGAAATGTCAAGGCCAAATTGTGTTGGCCCTTGTGTTGGCCATTCATTTCCAAAAAGAAATGCTCATCAATTCATAGTTGAATATGGTCTAACATAACAGTTCTCAAAATATGTTCTGTTGGCTGCTAGCAGTCTCTGGGGATCTGCCACATGGTCCATGTTTGGGGTTTTTCCTTCCAGCTATGAAATACTTCACTAAAAGTTAACTTTCAATTAAAAAATAGAGACACATAATTTAGGTCACAGACTGGACTGAGTTTAAGAATACTTGAGGTTTGTTCTTGGTTGCACAGCTGACCTCTTGTGTGGTCTAGGACAAGCCACCTCCTCTTTGTTTAGCTTATTTTGCTCTGCTTACCTTGCTACAATTTGCCTGGTTGAATAAAGAAGCTTCAGTGAGTAAATCATGCCTGACAAACTCAACTGCTTTCTGTGATAAAATTACTGGATCTGTGGAAAAGTAGAGAGGAGTAGATGCCATTTACCTTCACTTTAGCAAGGCTTTTAAGCACTGCCTCTTATAGTACACATGTATCCAAGTTGAAATCTCAGTCTGTATGGGTGGACTACTAATTGAGTAAAAAAAATGGCTGGATGTTCAGGCTCAGAGGGTTATGGTTAATGCGTTGTACTGTATCTGGTTGCTTGCAATGGAACCTGAACTGTTTAATATCTTTATGAATGAGCTGGAGGAGGTGATGGGTTGCACTCCTGTAAAGTTTGCAGATGGCACCGATTTGGGGGGACTACTCAATACACTTGAGGCCAGGGGCTGCCATCCAGAGAGACCAGACGGGCCAGAGGAAGGGGCCAACAGAAACTCCATGAAATTCGGCAGGGTCAAATGCAGAGCTCTGCCACTAAGAATGAAAAGCCCCTCAGTGACACTGACTCACTGCATGACTTCAGCAGAGGGCCACCACGACGGTGAGGGGCTGGAACACCTGCCCTGTAGGGAGAGGCTGAGCGAGCTGGGCTGGTTCGGCCTAGAGAGGAGATGGCTTTAGTCGAGAGAGACCTTGATCTGACACATATGCCTGTGCCCTCACCATCTCTCTACAGGATATTCAGGCAAGTGGCTCTAAATCCTTCTCAAGAGCGCTGTTGCATGTTATTATGAAGCTGAAGTATTACAAGGTGCTTAAATAATCACTGTGGCAAAGAGCAAGAGAGTTCTAAGGAGTAAAAGGCTTTTTAGCCTGGCTGCTGAGGCAGCAGCGTTCAACGTCCTGCTCCACACAGTCCTGAAGACCAAAAGGAAGAGCCGCACACACAGAGCACAGAGCACAACTGCTTTCACAAGGGCTGGTAGCCAGGTGAAGCAGGAGCACTTGCAGGATACAGAGGTTCACATCAGGTGTGGAAGGAAACTTACCTTCTGCCTACTGTGTTGTGGGCACATCTGGGAAGATGCCTTTTGCCCCTGCAAAAGCTTGTGCTTTCTGTCCCTGTGCTAAGGTCACATAATGAGCCAGAGGGTCACTTTTCAAATAATAGTCATGTATATGTATAACATCCCCCATACCAGCTGCTAGGCAAAAAACACTGCCACCTCTGAAAACCTGGCAAGTCCCAGCCCTTTATTTCCTTTACTTTCCTCCTCATGCTTCAAAATGAACATTTTTGTTTTGGATGAAATGGAATGTATGTTTGCATTTTACACTAAATAAATGTTTTCAGATTTCCATTTTGGCAAGAAAAACAAAAAACGAAGTTCCATTTGGTTTGACTCTAACTTATTTTTTCTCCCTCTTTTTTAGGTTCGGCACTCTAGCTGAAAAAAAACAATTATTCTCACAGCCTTAGTCACACGTTTTCCAGGCAGTGCCTGAAATGTTTCCTTTCAACTCTTTGCAAGCATTTTATAGGTTGTCATTTTGCTGCTGCTTCAAGAACAAGAGACTGCAATTCTTCCAAGTGAACAGCTTCGATGACTTTCCTGACTGATGCAAATGTGTTACACTGTTGACAAATACTAACCATGAGATTTGACTTGGCTATTGCTGTTTGCTGTAACTGGTGTTTCCTCGGAAAACTCTCCTCCCACCCATCAAATGGAGCATTCTGTTTTATCAAGTTAGTTTTTAATAATCTTTTTTTTTTTTGTATGCTTTATCTTTTATCTAGGCAGATAAGAACTACTCAGTTTTCAAGAACCATAATTTGCCAATTAAATGGCTGTCAATGATTCTCTGATGAGGTGCCAGGTAACAAATGCATATGGAGGCCAAAATATCTCCTACCATTAAAACTGTTTCTTTTAGTCCACACGGTAACATGGACATTTCAGCTATATTTCTATATATCTTAATTTCAGCTATTTACAGCTTGGTTTGAGAAGAAACAGGGAATGCAGCATTTTATGTCTGTAAGTATTGCCAATACCTACAGCACAGAAACACCGATGTGGTTGCTGCCCTGAGGAACTTGCAGTTAAAATTAACACGCATGACAACGTGTGAAGAGATGCAATGGATCACAGAGGCCAAAGTCTCAAGCCATACAAAATGCAGTCCTGCCCCTGGTCAAAATCCTGTTCAGGAGAATGTAGGCAAGCATCTATACTTATGGACACCAGTTCTGAACCATCTCCTTAAAATATATGAAAGTATACACACACAATAACAATAGCAATTTTGTCACTGTAGGTTAGCTGTTAGAGTTGCTGCTAACAGGCTTCAGGAGGGAGTAAATCTGGTGTATCCTAACAATGATACCACCTTCAAAAGTCAACCTCATCAAAATTACTACAAGGAAAAAAAATGAAACAACAAGTAAATTACTTTTTAGAACTACTAATCCTCACAGATTAACAGCCACAACTCAATTTCAGAGACATGACTGCATTCTCATAACACATGCATACACACACGAAATAGACACCAGGATATTGGGGCTCAGTTAAATATTTAAATAAGATCAAAATAAAATTAAAATAGGTTTTGTATTTCACATTTGTATTTTTAATTGACTGGAAAATGGAAAGAAGAGATCGAAATACTGTGTTAATATCTATGCTATCTTCACTGGCTACGCAAAGATTTTAAAGTTTCTCAGCTCAAGAAGATGTAGATTTTCTTGGCAACAGCTGCTGTGTAAAATATTCTGAGATAGAATTTTTTATCATAATTAATAATAGATGAAAATTTCTGTGTTTTTGATGTTCTAAACTCTATGCTGTTTGATTTACGATGTCTTTATAGTTGTTTTTCTAGTAATTCTATGCCTCTTTCTGTTGGTATAAGGCTCTTTTATTTCCCTAGTGGAGTTGGTACAGTACTCTTCCGTTTCTCTCCTTCTTTTTCTGTAAATATATTTCATAAATTTCTCCTTTCTTCCTTAATGAGACTGATCCTTATGTTCTGTAAGTTTGTTGCTGTGTATTTTTTTTTTCTTGTTCTTTTTCTTTTTTTTTAACTCTGCACAGGGCAGTAATAAAACTTTGGTGGAGGCTACTGCAGCTAGAAGTGTGTTCTGTGCATATTCTTGTAGGGCTGGCTGTATTCTCTGTAATGAATGTTTTAAACTGGATGGTGATTGAAGAGGTATAGTCTTGTTTGGGGGTTGATTTTTTTTTGCTTGCATTGTTATTTTTTGGGTTTTTTGGTTTTTTTTTTGTTGGGATATTAGGGAAGTGTGCCTTGCAAAACTTACTGGGTAATGCTCCATGATTGGTATTTTATGAGAAGTTGGATACAGGTGCTTGTAGGCTATTATTACTGCATCAACAGTCCCAGCTCTTGTGACAGTAGAGGACCATATGTCATAGCTGGATTGCTAGTGACAGCTGTAGCTAAAGCTGTCAAAGAGTTTCCAATAGAACCCCTCGTTTTCCATCATTCATGGCTTTTTCAGCATTACATCTGCAGAGTGAAAATTTTCCAGGAAATGTTTATACCTCAAAGGGAAGTGTTTTGGATAAGCCTGGCCAGTTGTTGACACATGAGAATGAAAAAAAAAAACCAAAACCCCAAAACCCAAACCAACCAAAAATCAAGCCACATTCTATCACAAAATCAAAAAGATTCTTTTCAAACCAGCCATTTGTTAGGCTGCGAAACAGTCTGAAACATATCAGGGACACCCCACAAGGAAGAAAGATGTTCCAGGAAAAACTGTTGGATACTCGATGGGGTTGGGAGGCTCCAACTTACTGCAAACCGTAAAGGACAAGAACTAGCACAAAAACCAGGTGCAGGCAAGCTGTTCCTCAGCTTGCTGGGGACAGGCTGGGCAGGGTGGGTATTTATAAATGTATGAATTTTTTATTTATAAATAAACAAACAAAACCCCTCCAAATCAGCTCCAAACAAAAGTAAAAAATATCCTCTCTGGCTCTTTGTCAGCTTTATCGTGACAAGATTAGGAAAAAATTTTTCACTGAAAGGGTTATCCGGCACTGGAACAGGCTGCCCAGGGAGGTGGTGGATTCGCCATCCCTGGAGGTGTTTAAAAAAAGCGTAGACGTGGTACTTGGGGGTATGGTTTAGACGTGGTTTTGTCAGGTTAGGTTAATGGTTGGACTCGATGATCTTAAAGGTCCCTTCCAGCCTTAACAATTCTATGATTTTATGATTCTAAGAAAGCTTGTAAAATTTCACCAGAGAAGCCACTGCTGCAAGTAAAAGGCAGCAGTAAGAAAGCCCGTCTGTTCTCCTGCACTGCCTGCTTCCCTGCTTCAGTGCTGTGCAAGTTTAAAAGGCCGCTCCCATCCTTACTCCGTAATACCCTTTAAGTAGCACTTGTGCATCATGACTGTCAATTACCTCATAAACATCTGCAGCAGCATCATTGTTTGGATAGCTGGTTCTCGGTATATATCCTTACAGAAGACTGAGCTTTGCTTCTTATATCTTTCAGCTTCTGTGGTTTGGGGTTTTTTTTCAGTCAGATCTATATATTTGCCTATACTGCAACATGCCATATGGGTGTACTCATGGTAGTGTGGCTTTTTCTACTGACTGCATTTTTATTTGTAACACTGCACTTTCCATAAAAGATTTTGGCAAAGGCAATGGAGAATCATAGTTTAAATATAATAATATTAATTTACCATCTTTTTTCCCCCTTTCTTTTTTCTTTTTTTTTAAGTTATAACTTAAGAAACAGCCTCTAGTGCATAGATACTAATTTCTTCCTCGATAACCCCAGGAGATAACATTCCTTAGGACACCGGGCCTTGTAAAAAGTATGCCTGGGTGGTCCATGATTATCTTTCCGGAACCACGCTGTTCTCGGTCAACATTGTTTTTTCTTTAATAAAAAAAATGCTCACTGAGAAATATGTGTCCTTCAAATCAGTGCAATTTTAAATGCTGGTTAGAAAATAAAAGTTAAACTTACTATATAGTACTCACTTTCATTTTTAAACTATCATCATTATTGTCTTAGAAGTGCAAATTGGACAAATCTTAGTACTCCATTAATACCTCCTGTTCATGCAACATCCCTCATTCTGAGGGATCCCTTTGTGTAACTCGGAGCCTGACCAGGCACAGACTCCTCTCCAGGTCCAAATACGCACTTCCTGAGGGCTTTCCTATACATATATTAGCATTTTGCAACCAGATCTGTGCTGAATAAGAAGGGCAGAAAGATGAGGAAATCTATCAAACGCATATGCCAGTCTGAAAGACCAGTGACTACATAGTGGCACGTGCTGCTTGATAATAGAGTTAACTGTATTACAAGCACTATGGTCTGCAGTTACAACTGAATGGGACTGACACTGGTATGTGACCACACCTCCATAGCAAGGACCACACAAAAACAACCTAATCAAGGCAATTAAATACGCCAGGCAAGGATTTGGCCTCACCCTCTGTGGCAGGGAAAATACACGCATGCATCATACAAAATTACTTCGTCTGAATGTGGTGAGAGAAAATTAGTTTTACATCTGACCACAGTCTCTGGTATTACAATAGCCTAATATTTCTAACAGTGATGCGTTTGGCAAGGCCTGATTCAAGTAGGCAGGAATAGATGATTTAAAAATAGGTACTAAGTATTCTCTACTCTCACAGACCTGGTTTACTAATGACAGAAACTTTCCCTACTCTTCGTTGGCTCATCAAAGGTCTGAGCACCAAACTGTGCGTTACTCTTCTTTATACAGCTATGTTTATGTTCAGCCTGCTGGAGAACATGAACGGTACCAAACCATAAAACTGGCCCTACTTACCAAGGTAGGAACGACCACAGACGAAGCAGACGGTATTTGTGAGAAATCCCAAAGATGCCCCTTAATCGCATGGTGTAATAATAACATCAGCAGCAATAACAACAGCAGTAATGAACGATCACAAATTATAGCCACCTTGTGAAAGAAAATAATTGTTTCTTAATAGTTCCAGCAATGCAACACAATAGCTTTCTAACACTGAATCTTGAGGTATGAATCAGTGCTGCACAGGCAGTGTACAGACCCATAGTTGCCCCAGTGGTATTTTAAAACTGAGAAGTGTGTTTAATACAGGTAAGTGCTTGAGGCATTACAAAGGCTGAGAAGTGGCTTACCAGTGCAAAAAAGTTGAGAGCCACCGGCTTAGGAGAAGAACAAGGAGAAATACCTTACTGTTGAAACTACAGGAACATATGCAGAATGATACTTCCTATGAAGATTCTGATCAGGTTGGTAGGATGTCCAAGCACCCCATGATTTTTAATAACCATAAAAAAAACAGTCCATTTTATGTTTTACTTGGAAATGTACCTTCTTGGCAGTTGCAGATCCATTGGTATCGTTTGTTCAGCAAAACATTTGCTTATTACTGATTCAGAAGGCAGGCCAAAGATTCACTTGGCAATTCTCTATGTCCATTATCCAACTTCAAGCGTCACTCAAAATTGCTCCGTTTACGAGCTCAGATGAGATAACCACCTACAACAGTATGACGGATGCCAGAAGAAGTCCAGAGGTGCTCACTTATTCATAAATGTTTTGGACATAATTTTTAATCAGAGTTAATAATATTCAGAGCATAATTCTAACAGTCCAACAGTTTATGGATAAATTTGCAGAATTTATCAATAAATGTGAAAGTCCCATTTGTGTTATTACTCCAACTGGGATCATTTTTCTGTGAAATAGATTTCTTTTATGTGTCCATTAATGTAAGACTGGAAGCGACCTCTTGAGTCATCAAGGCCACACAACCATCCAACTATCATAAGCAATCACATCACATCATCTCTTATACAGACATTGACTGAACTGTGTTTTACAAGCAGTTCCATTTTTATCCACACTAGATCTCTGGATCTCTTCAAAACCTCAATAATTTAACGTTTGAGGACTTCCTTTTGTCTTCTAACTTCCTGAAGTTTTGGTGACTGGTTAAATGCATTTAATCTTTTGTTTTGATACTCAGTTTAACTATCTCTTCTCCCTCCCTGGCATATGCCCTCCTGATATGTTCATAAATATTCCTTTCCTAGGTTAAAAAAGCCAGGTTGTTTTGAGTATCCTCTCAAAATATAGGTTCTCTGCTTCTCTCCCAGTGGCCCTTTTCTGAACATGCCTTTGCTTTGAGTTCCCCTTTCTTGAATGTGGTCGACAACATCTGTACACAGCCTTTCAGGTGAGGTCTCATACATTGCAGTCATGTTAATACATCCTTATTTCCTTTGGGTTACTTGGCAAAAGCCCACTTGATTATTCTCCTTGCTGCCCGTATAGCACTGGGAATACAGCCCTGCTCAGCCTCTTGTGGTTGGTTTGCTGGAGTCTGAAGGTATAAGTAAATACTGTTTCCTAGCCACAACCTTTATGAAGTTCAGGGAGCTATGGGAATACTTGATTGACTGTCACTCGTCTTTGCACTCTCCTGTCAGATTACAGCGACCCACTACAAAGGTGTCCCGACAAAGAACATTAAGAGTACTGCCTCTACCTTTATGATGGTCTCTCTCTAGTTTAAAAACAAGCTGTACAGTAACAGATAGGCAACGTTTCATGATGACTCCACTGGTTAAATATTTTGATGTTGCAAGTACAGAAATGGTAGAAAAGCTGCACAACAAAAATATGCAGTCCAAATAGCATCTACAAAGCTCTCCATCCCTCTGCCTTTTAAATACCAATGAAGAGGAGAACAGAGCAGGGAGGAGTATATTCATTCAATCAGTTCAATCATTCTTGTGTTACTTCTGTGGTGCCCTTCATGCAGAATGATCACAAGGAACTTCACTTAAACTAAACTCAAACGCTTACCAAACTACAACAGAAGGAAAGCAGAATAAAACAAATTAGTCTAGTCAAGACTAAGGCTTAAAAATGCCGAGGGCCCTATTAACTATAAAAAGCTTACAGTGTCTCTGTTAGTACACACTCGCAAGCATGAGAGAGAAAAGATACACGTACATGAAAAAAAGGGGGAATTAGTAATCCATGCTGCTTCAGAGAGATTGTGCACTTTATTCTTGATTCACAAAGAAAACTTGCCTTAAATGTGACCCACATTCAAGAATTTAAGACCTTCTTAGGCTACCATCCAGATTAACATAGGTAACAAGGCTGGCTGGGAACAGCTGAAAACTCTCTCAGCAATTCAATTACGATACAGCGCATGGACACGTGTTTCAGCATGGATTTAGTGTGGGGCCTTATCCATTGGGATAGAGAGGCATGGCACAGCATTCCTCATGCTCATAAATACTGGAAACACGCAAAGTGCAAATTAGCTGGGATCGGCAGGACCGATATCTGTTACAACATCAGATTAAAAGCCTGCAACTACTGGCAATTTTATGGATCATGCTGTGTTAACATTTTGTTAATGTTTTGCTAGGGAAGCTGGCAAAATAATTGTAAACCTTCCCTGTATAAATGTATATTTGTATCTTAACAGAAAGCTAGGGGAGAAAATCAAGGAAGGAAGCAACACAATCATCTACAGACAAGCAGCCTCCTAAAAACCATTGAGGGCACAATCACACACAACTGTTTCTCTCCTTGTCTACACCAGTGATTGTGGGCTGTTCTCCCCATCTGGAAATTAATAGACAAAGAGGTTAAAAAGGCTCTTGTGGGAAAATAGAGGTGCTCAGGGAAGGGTGAGCTCTGGGGAGAGCAGAGTGGGAGGTGAGGTGACCACCCCGACTGCAGGAGGGGAGGGAGGCAGCCTGGGGGCTGAGGAGCTCATGCTTGAAGAGATTTGGAGATGTCAGAGGCAAACACACTTGGGTGCAGTAATGGGGGAAAATATGATACAGCAATATTTCTGTTATGAGACAGGACTTAAGATAGTTGAACTAGGCAAAGCAGAAGACCAACAAGTCACAGGACAACAGCTTTGTAGAGGTGCAGAAAATACAGCCACAATTTGCTAATAAAACTTAGAGATTGCTGGGAAGGCTTTTACATGAATGGCACATTTCCCACTCGCACATAAAGATCCCACCAAAAAATAGAGGAAGAGCTCATAAGCAATGGCAAAACAAAATGGAAGCTTCCCACAGCAGGAACACCTAATTGTTAGTTAAAATAAATCAGGCACGGTTTTAAGGATAGCTAGTCATAGAATCATAGAATTGTTGAGGTTGGAAGGGACCTTTAAAGATCATCAAGTCCAACCTTTAACCTAACCTGACAAAAACCGCTTCTAAACCATGTCCCCAAGTACCACGTCTACCTTTTTTAAAACACCTCCAGGGATGGCAAATCCACCACCTCCCTGGGCAGCCTATTCCAGTGTTTTATAACCCTTTCAGTGAATTTTTCCTAATATCCAACCTAAACCTTGCCTGACATAACTTGAACCCATTTCCTCTCGTCCTCTCACTTGTCACTAGGGAGAAGAGGTCAGTCCCCATCTCTCTACAACCTCCTTTCAGGTACTTGTAGAGAGTGATAAGGTCTCCCCTCAGCCTCCTCTTCTCCAGGCTAAACAGCCCCAGTTCCCTCAGTCGTTCCTCATAAGACTTGTCCCCCAGACCCCTCACCAGCTTTGTTGCCCTTCTCTG